>SZWC01000951.1:33595-47032 GCA_023375785.1 Penium margaritaceum
AGTGTGTTTCTGACCAGTGTGTTTCTGACGACCATGTTTCTGACCAGTGTGTTTCTAACCAGTGTGTTTCTGACCATTGTGATTCTGACCAGTGTGTTTATGACTACCGTGTTTTGGACCAATGTGTTTCTGACAAATGTGTTTCTGACCACTGTGTTTCTGACCACTGTGTTTCTGACCAGTGTGTTACTGACCACTGAGTTTCTGACCAATGTGTTTCTAACCACTGTGTTTCTGACCGCTGTGTTTCTAACCACCGTGTTTCTGATCATTGTGTTCCTGCCCAGTGTGTTTCTGACCAGTGTGTTTATGACCAGCGTGTTTCTGACCACTGTGTTTCTGACCACTGTGTTTCTGACCATTCCGTTTCTGACCAGTGTGTTTCTTACCACTGTCTTTCTGACCACAGTGATTCTGGCCAGTGTGTGTCTGACCACTGTGTTTCCGACCAATGTGCCATTGACCAGTGTGTTCTCTGACCACTGTGTTTCTGACCAGTGTGTTTCTAACCAGTGTGTTTCTGAACAGTGTGTTTCTAACCTGTGTGTTTCTGACTATTTGTTTCTGACCAGTGTGTTTCTGACCAATGTGTTTTTGACCAGTGTGTTCCTGACCACTGTGGTCCTGACCACCATGTTTTTGACCAGTGTGTTTATGAACAGTGTGTTTCTGACCAGTGTGTTTTTGACCAGTGTGTTTCTGACAACCGTGTTTCTGACCAGTGTGTTTCTGACCAGTTTGTTTCTGACTGGTGTGTTTCTGACCAGTGTGTTTCTGACCAGTATGTTTCTGACCGGTGTGTTTCTGACCAGTGTGTTTCTGACCCATGTGTTTCTGACCACTGTTTTTCTGACCAGTGTGTTTCTGACTAATGTGTGTCTGACCAGTGTGTTTATGACCACTGTGTTTCTGACCTGTGTGTTTCTAACCACTGTGTTTCTGACCAGTGTGTTTCTGACCACAGTGATTCTGACCAGTGTGTTTCTGACCACTGTGTTTCTGACCAGTGTGTTTCTGACCACTGTGTTTCTGACCGGTGTGTTTCTGACCACAGTGAGTCTGACCACTATGTTTCTGACCACTGTGTTTTGGACCAGTGTGTTTCTGATCTGTGTGTTTCTGACCACTGTGTTTCTAACCACCGTGTTTATGACCACTGTGTTTCTGACCACTCTTTATCTGACAAGTGTGTCTCCGACCACTGTGTGTCTGACCACTGTGTTTCTGACCCGTGTGTTTCTGACCACTATGTTTCTGACCACTATGTTTCTGACCACTGTGTTTCTGACCACTGTGTTTCTGACCACTGTGTTTCTGACCACTGTGTTTCTGACCACTGTGTTTCTGACCCGTGTGTTTCTGACCACTATGTTTCTGACCACTATGTTTCTGACCACTGTGTTTCTGACCACTGTGTTTCTGACCACTGTGTTTCTGACCACTGTGTTTCTGACCACTGTGTTTGTAATCACTGTGTTTCTGACCAGTGTTATTCTGACCAGTATGTTTCTGACCAGTGTGTTTCTGACCACTGTGTTTGTGACCACTGTGTTTCTGACCACTGCGTTTATGACTGGTGTGTTTCTGACCACTGTGTTTGTGACCACAGTGTTTCTGACCAGTGTGTTTCTGACCACTGTGTTTCTGACCACTGTGCCTCGGACCAGTGTGTTTCTGACCACTGTGTCTTTGACCACTATGTTTTTTGCCACTGTGTTTCTGACCAGTGTGTTTTTGACCACTGTGTTTCTGACCACTGTGTTTCTGACCATTGTGTTTATAACCACTGTGTTTCTGACCAGTGTGTTTATGACCACTGTGTTTCTGACCATTGTGTTTATAACCACTGTGTTTCTGACCAGTGTGTTTATGACCATTGGATTTCTGACCAGTGTGTTTCTGACCAGTGTGTTTCTGACCTGTGTGTTTCTGACCAATATGTCTCTGAACTGTGTGTTTCTGACCAGTGTATTTCTGACCACTGTATCTCTGACCAGCGTGTTTCTGACCACTGTCATTCTCACCACTGTGTTTCTGACCTCTGAGTTTCTAACCCGTGTGATTCCGAACACTGTGTTTCTGACCACTCTGTTTCTGACCACTGTACTTTTGACCACTGTGTTTCTGACCACTGTGTTTCTCACCACTGTGTTTCTGACCACTGTGTTTCTGACCACTGTCTTTCTGACCACTGTCTTTCTGACCAGTCTGTTTCTGACCACTGTGTTCCAGACCACTGTGTTTCTGACCAGTGTGTTTCTGACCGCTGTGTTTCTGACCAGTGAGTTTCAGAACAGTGTGTTTCTGACCAGTGTGTTTCTAACCAGTGTGTTTCTGGCCATCGTGTTTCTGACCAGTGTGTTTCTGACAATTGTGTTTCTGATCAGTGTTTTTCTGACCAGTGTGTTTCAGACCACTGTTTTTCGGACTACTATGTTTCTGACCAAATTGTTTCTGACCACTGTATTTACTATCAGTGTGTTTCTGACGACAGTGTTTCTGACCACTATGCGCCTGACCACTATGTTTCTGACCACTGTGTTTCTGACCACTGTGTTTCTGACCACAATGTTTCTGATTGGTGTGTTTCTGACCAGTGTGTTTATGACGACTGTGTTTCTGACAACTGGGTTTCTGACCACTGTGTTTCTGATCACTGTCTTTCTGAGCAGTTTGTTTCTGACCACTTTGTCTATGACCACTGTGTTTCTGGCCACTGTGTTTCTGACCACTGTCTTTCTGACCGCTGTGTTTCTGACAACCGTGTTTCTGACCACTGTGTTTCTGACCACTGTGTTTCTGACCAATGTGTTTCCAACCAGTGTGTTTCTGACCACTGTGTTTCCGACCACTTTGTTGCTGACCACTGTGTTTCTGACCACTGTGTTTCTGACCAATGTGCCCCTGACCGGTGTGTTTCTGACCACTGTGTTTTCGACCACTGTGTTTCTGACCACAATGTATCTGACCAGTGTGTTTCTGACCGGTGTGTTTCTGACCAGTGTGTTTCTGACCACTATGTTTCTGACGAGTGTGTTTCTGACCACTGTGTTTCTGACCAGTGTGTTTCTGACCGGTGCGTTTCTGGCCAATGTGTTTCTGACCACCGTGTTTCTGATCACTGTGATTCTAACCAGTGTGTTTCTAACCAATGTGTTTCTTACCAGTGTGTTTCTGACCAGTGTGCTTGTGACCAGTGTATTTCTGACCAGTGTGTTTCTGACCAATATGGTTCTGACCAGTGTGTTTCAATCCAGTGTGTTTCTGACCAGTGTGTTTCTGACCACTGTTTTTCTGACCGGCTTGTTTCTGACCAGCGTGTTTCTGACCACTGTGTTTCTGACCACTGTGTTTATCTCCACTCTGTTTATGAGCACTGTGTTTCTGACCACTGTGATTCTGACCACTGTGTTTCTGACCACTGTGTTTCTGGCAACTGTGTTTCTGACCACTGTGTTTCATACCACTGTGTTTGTGACCACTGTGTTTCTGACCAATGTGTTTCTGACCACTGTGTTTCTGACCACTGTGTTTCTGACCAGTGTGTTTCTGACCACTGTGTTTCATACCACTGTGTTTGTGACCACTGTGTTTCTGACCAATGTGTTTCTGACCACTGTGTTTCTGACCACTGTGTTTCTGACCAGTGTGTTTCTGACCACTGTGTTTCTGACCAGTGTGTTTCTGCCCACTGTGTTTCTGACCACCATGTTTCTGACCAGTGTGTTTCTGACCTCTGTGTGTCCGACCTGTGTGTTTCTGACCAGTGTGTTCCTGACCAGTGTGTTTCTGACCAGTGTGTTTCTGCCCACTGTGTTTCTGACCACCATGTTTCTGACCAGTGTGTTTCTGACCTCTGTGTGTCCGACCTGTGTGTTTCTGACCAGTGTGTTCCTGACCAGTGTGTTTCTGACCAGTGTGTTTCTGACCAGTGTGTTTCTGACCAGTGTGTTTCTGACCAGTGAGTTTCTGACCTGTGTGTTTCTGACCAATGTGTTTCTGACCAGTGTGTTTCCCACCAGTGTGGATCAAACCACTGTGTTTCTGACCAGTGTGTTTATGACAACTGTATTTCAGACCAGTGTGTTTCTGACAACTGTGTTTTTGACCACTGTGTTTCTGACCACTGTTTCTGACCACTGTGTTTCTGACCAATATGTTTCTAACCACTGTGTTTCTAACCACCGTGTTTCTGACCAGTGTGTTTCTAACCAGTGTGTTTCTGACCAGAGTGTTTCTGACCAATATGGTTCTGACCAGTGTGTTTCGGACCAATGTGTTTTTTACCAGTGTGTTTCTGACCACTGTGTTTCCGACCAGTGTGTTTCTGACCACTGTGTTTCTCTCCACTGTGTTTCCGAGCACTGTGTTTCTGACCATTGTGATTCTGACCACTGTGTTTCAGACCACTGTGTTTCTGACCAATGTGTTTCTGACCACTGTGTTTCTGACAACTAAGTTTCTGACCACTGTGTTTCAGACCACTGTGTTTCTGACCAATGTGTTTCTGACCAATGTGTTTCTGACCAATGTGTTTCTGACCACTGTGTTTCTGACCAGTGTGTTTCTGACCACTGTGTTTCTGAACAGTGTGTTTCTGACCACTGTGTTTCTGACGAGTGTGTTTCTGACCACTGTGTGTCTGACCAGTGTGTTTCATTACAATGTGTCTCTTACCAGTGTGTTTCTGACCAGAGTGTTTCTGACCACTGTGTTTCTGACCGGTGTGTTTTTGACCACCGTGTTTCTGACCAGTGTGTTTCTGACCAGTGTGTTCTTGACCAGTGCGTTTCTGACCACCGTGTTTCTGACCAGTGTGTATCTGACAAGTGTGTTTATGACCAGTGTGTTTCTGACCAGTGTGTTTCTGACCACCATGTTTTTGACCAGTGTGTTTCTGACCAGTGTCTTTCTGACTACTGTGTTTCTGACCATATGTTTATGACCACTGTGTTTCGGACCAGTGTGTTTCTGACAACTGTGTTTCTAACCACTGTGTTTCTGACCACTGTGTTTCTGACCAGTGTTTTCCTGACCACTATGTTTCTGACCAATGTGTTTCTAACCACTGTGTTTCTTACCGCTGTGTTTCTAACCACCGTGTTTCTTACCATTGTGTTCCTGACCAGTGTGTTTCTAACCAGTGTGTTTCTGACCAGCGTATTTCTGACCACTGTGTTTCTGACCACCATGTTTATGACCACTGCGTTTCTGACCAGTGTGTTTCTTACCACTGTGTTTCTGACCACAGTAATTCTGGCCAGTGTGTGTCTGACCACTGTGTTTCTGACCAATGTGGTTCTGACCACTTTGTTTCTGACCACTGTGTTTCTGACCACAGTAATTCTGGCCAGTGTGTGTCTGACCACTGTGTTTCTGACCAATGTGGTTCTGACCACTTTGTTTCTGACCACTCTGTTTCTGACCGGTGTGTCTTTGTCCACTTTGTGTCCGACCACTGTGTTTTCTGACCACTGTGTTTCTGACCAGTGTGTTTCTAACCAGTGTGTTTTTAAACAGTGTGTTTCTGACCTGTGTATTTCTGACCACTTTGTTTCTGACCAGTGTGTTTCTGACCAATGTGTTTCTCACCAGTGTGTTCCTGACCACTGTGTTCCTGACCACCATGTTTCTGACCAGTGTGTTTCTGAATACTGTGTTTCTGACCAGTGTGTTTCTGAACAGTGTGTTTCTGACCACCGTGTTTCTTACCAGTGTGTTTCTGACCAATGTGTTTCTGACTGGTGTGTTTATGACCAGTGTATTTCTGACCAGTGTGTTTCTGACCAGTGTGTTTCTGACCAGTGTGTTTCTGACCAATGTGTGTCTGACCAGTGTGTTTCTGACCACTGTGTTTCTGACCTGTGTGTTTCTGACCACAGTGATTCTGACCAGTGTGTTTCTGACCAGTGTGTTTCTGACCACTATATTTCTGACCAGTGTGTTTCTGACCACTGTGTTTCTGACCAGTGGTTCTGACCACAGTGATTCTGACCACTGTGTTTGTGACCACTGTGTTTCTCACCAGTTTGTTTCTGACCTGTGTGTTTTTGACCACTGTATTTCTGACCACTGTGTTTCTAACCACTGTGTTTCTGACCACTGTGTCTCTGACTACTGTTTATCTGACCAGTGTGTCTCCGACCATTGTGTTTCTGACCACTGTGTTTCTGACCAGTGTGCTTCTGACCACTGTGTTTCTGACCACTGTGTTTCTGACCATTGTGTTTCTGACCACTGTGTTTCTGACCACTGTTTTTCTGACCACTGTGTTTGTAACCACTGTGTTTCTAACCAGTGTTATTCTGACCAGTGTGTTTCTGACCAGTGTGTTTCTGACCACTGCGTTTCTGACCACTATGTTTCTGACCACTGCGTTTCTGACCGGTGTGTTTCTGACCACTGTGATTCTGACCACTGTGCCTCGGACCAGTGTGCTTCTGACCATTGTGTTTCTGACCACTGTGTTTTTCACCACTGTGTTTCTGACCACTGTGTTTCTGACCACTGTGTTTCTGACCACTGTGTTTGTGGCCATTGTGTTTGCAACCACTGTGTTTCTGACCAGTGTGTTTATGACCACTGGATTTCTGACCAGTGTGTTTCTGACCAGTGTGTTTCTGACCTGTGTGTTTCTGACCAATATGTTTCTGACCAGTGTGTTTCTGACCAGTGTGTTTCTGACCACTGTGTCTCTGACCAGCGTGTTTCTGACCACTGTCATTCTCACCATTGTGTTTGTGACCTCTGAGTTTCTTACCACATTGATTCTAAACACTGTGTGTCTGACCACTCTGTTTCTGACCACTGTGTTTCTGACCACTGTGTTTCTGACCACTGTATTTCTGACCACTGTGTTCCTGACCACTGTGTTTCTGATCAGTGTGATTCTGACCACTGTCTTTCTGACCAGTCTGTTTCTGACCACTGTGTTTTAGACCACTGTTTTTCCGACTACTATGTTTCTGACCACTTTGTTTCTGACCACTGTATTTGTTATCAGTGTGTTTCTGACGACAGTGTTTCTGACCACTGTGCGCCTAACCTCTATGCTTCGACCACTGTGTTTCTGACGACAGTGTTTCTGACCACCGTGTTTCTGATCGGTGTGTTTCTGACCAGTGTGTTTACGAAGACTGTGTTTCTGACAACTGGGTTTTTGACCACTGTGTTTTTGACCAGTGTCTTTCTGAGCAGTTTGTTTGTGACCACTGTGTTTATGACCACTGTGTTTCTGACCACTGTGTTCCTTACCACTGTCTTTCTGACCACTGTGTTTCTGACAACCGTGTTTCTGACCACTGTGTTTCTGATCACTTTGTTTCTGACCACTGTGTTTCTGACCATTGTGTTTCTAACCAGTGTGTTTCTGACCAGTGTGTTTCCGACCACTGTGTTGCTGACCACTGTGTTTCTGACCACTGTTTTTCTGACAAATGTGCTTCTGACCAGTGTGTTTCTGAACACTGTGTTTCCGACCACTGTGTTTTTTACCACTCTATTTCTGACAACTGCGTTTCTGAGTAGTGTGTTTCTGACGACTGTGTTTCTGACCACTGTGTTTCTGACCACTGTGTTTCTTACCAGTGTGTTTCTGACCACTGTGTTTCTCACCAGTGAGTTTCTGACCACTGTGTTTCTGACCAGTGAATTTCTGACCAGTGTGTTTCTGACCAGTGTGTTTCTGACCACTGTGTTTCTGACCAATGTGTTTCTGAACACTGTGTTTCTAACCAGTGTGTTTCTGACCACTGTGTTTCTGACCAATGTGATTCTGACCATTGTGTTTCTGACCAGTGTGTTTCTGACCACTGTGTTTCTGACCAGCGTGTTTCTGACCACTGTGTTTATGGCCAGAGTATTTATGACCGCTGTGTTTCTTACCAGAGTGTTTCTGACCAGTGTGTTTCTTACCACTGTGCCTCGGACCAGTGTATTTCTGACCACTGTATTTCTGAACGCTATGTTTTTGACCACTGTGTTTCTGACCAGTGTGTTTCTGACCAGTGTGTTTCTGACCAGTGTGTTTCTGACCACCGTGTTTCTGACCATTGTGTTTCTAACCACTGTGTTTCTCACCAGTGTGTTTATGACGAGTGTGTCTCTGACCAGTGTGTTTCTGACCAGTGTGTTTCTGACCAGTGTGTTTCTGACCAATATGTTTCTGACCAGTGTGTTTCTGACCACTGTGTTTCTGACCAGCGTGTTTCTTACCACTGTCATTCTCACCACTGTGTTTCTGACCTCTGAGTTTCTGACCACTATGATTCTGACCACTGTGTTTTTTACCACTATGTTTCTGACCACTATGTTTCTGACCACTCTGTTTCTGACCACTATGTTTCTTACCAGTGTGTTTCTGACCAGTGTGTTTCTGACCACCGTGTTTCTGACCACTGTGTTTCGGACCAGTGTGTTTCTGATCGCTGTGTTTCTGACCAGTGGATTTCTTACCAGTGTGTTTCTGACCACCGTGTTTCGGACCACTGTGTTTCTGACCACTGTGTTTCTCAACATTTTGTTTCTGACCAGTGTGTTTCTGACCGCTGTGTTTCTGAAGAAAGTGTTTCTGAACACTGAGTTTCTGACCAGTGTGTTTCTGTCGAGTGTCTTTCTGACCACTGTGTTTCTGACCAGCGTGTTTCTGACCACTGTGTTTATGACCAGTGTGTTTATGACCACCATTTTTCTGACCAGCATGTTTCTGACCAGTGTGTTTCTAACCAGTGTGTTTCTTTCTGACCAGTGTGTTTCTGACCACTGTGACTGTGACCAGTGTGTTTCTGACCACTGTGTTTCTGACCACTTTGTTTCTTACCACTGAGTTTCTGATCAGTGTGCTTCTGACCAGTGTGTTTCAGACAACTGTGTTTCAGACGACTGTGTTTCTGACCACTGTCTTTCTGACCAGTGTGTTTCCGACCACTGTGTTTCTGACCACTGTGTTTCTTACCACCGTGTTTCTGACCACTGTGTTTCTGACCACTGTGTTTCTGACCACTGTGTTTCTGACAACTGTTTTTTTGACCTATGTGTTTGTGACCACTGTGTTTCTGACCACTATGTTTCTGACCACTGTGTTTCCGACCACTGTGCTTTCGCCCACTGTGTTTCTGACCACCGTGTTTATGACCACTGTGTTTCTGACCAGTGTGCTTCTGACCAGTGTGTTTCTGACCAGTGTGTTTCTGACCACAGTGTTTTTTACTATGCAGTTTATGATCACCGTGTTTATGACCACTGTGTTTCTAACCACAGTGTTTCTGAACAGTGTGATTCTGACCACTGTGTTTCATACCACTGTGTTTGTGACCACTCTGTTTCTGACCACCGTGTTTCTGACCACTGTGTTTCTGACCACTATGCTTCCGACCACTATGTTTCTGACCACTGTGTTTCTGACAACTCTGTTTCTGACCACTGTGTTTCTGACCACTGTGTTTTTGACCACTTTGTTTCTGACCACTGTGTTTTTAACTAGTGTGTTTCTGACCACTGTGTTTCTGACCACTGTGTTTCTGACCACTGTGTTTCTGACCACTATGTTTCTGACCAGTGTGTGTCTCAACAGTGTGTATCTGACCATTGTCTTTCTGACCAATATGTTTATGACCAGTATGTATTTGACCACTGTGTTTCTGACCACTGTGTTTTTTACCACCGTGTTTCTGACCAATGTGTTTCTGACCAGTGTTATTCTGACAACCGTGTTTCTGACCACTGTGTTTATGACCTATGTGTTTCTGACCAGTGTGTTTCTGACCAGTGTGCTTCTCACCAGTGTGTTTCTGACCATTGTGTTTCTGACCACCCTGTTTCTAACCATTGTGTTCCTGACTTCTGTTTTCTGACGAGTGTGTTTCTGACCACTGTGTTTCTGACCAGTGTGTTTCTGACCACTGTGTTTCGAACCTGTGTGTTTCTGACGACTGTGTTTCTGAACAGTGTGTTTCTGACCACTGTAATTCTGATCAGTGTGTTTCAAACTAGTGTGTTTATGACCACTGTGTTTCTGACCACTGTGTGTGTGAAAACTGTGTGTCTGACCACTGTGTTTCAGACCAGTGTGTTTCTGAAAATTGTGTTTCTGACCACTGCGATTCTGACAAGTGTGTGTCTGACCAGCCTGTTTCTGAATAGTGTGTCTCTGACCAGCGTGTTTCTGACCACTGTGTTTCTGACTAATGTGTTTCTGACCACTGTGTTCATGACCAGTGTCTTTCTGACCACTGTGTTTATGAAAACTGTGTTTCTGACCACTGTGTTTCTGTCCAGTGTGTTTCTGACCAGTCTGTTTCTGACAACTGTGTTTCTGACCACTGTTTTTCTGACTAGTGTGTCTTCTACTACTGTCTTTCTGACAACTGTGTTACTGACCACTGTGTTTCTGACCAGTGTGTTTCTAACCACTGTGTTTCTGACCGCTGTGTTTCTAACCACCGTGTTTCTGACCATTGTGTTCCTGACCAGTGTGTTTCTGACAAGTGTGTTTCTGACCAGCTTGTTTCTGACCACTGTGTTTCTGACCACTACGTTTTTGACCAGTATGTTTCTTACCACTTTGTTTCTGACCACAGTGATTCTGGCTGGTGTGTGTCTGACCAGTGTGTTTCCGACCAATGTGCCTCTGACCAGTGTGTTTCTGACCAGTGTGTTTCTGACCACTATGTTTCTGACCACTCTGTTTCTGACCGGTGTGTTTCTGACCACTTTGTGTCCGACCACTGTGTTTTCTGACCACTGTGTTTTCTGACCACTGTGTTTCTGACCAGTGTGTTTCTAACCAGTGTGTTTCTGAACAGTGTATTTCTGACCTGTGTGTTTCTGACCACTGTGTTTCTGACCAGTGTGTTTTTGACAGATGTGTTTTTTGACCAGTGTGTTCCTGACCACTGTGATCCTGTCCACACTGTTTCTGACCAGTGTGTTTCTGAACATTGTGTTTCTGACCAGTGTGTTTCTGAACAGTGTGTTTCTGACCAGTGTGTTTCTGACCAGTGTGTTTCTGACCACCGTGTTTCTGACCAGTGTGTTTCTGACTGGTGTGTTTCTGACCAGTGTGTTTCTGACCAGTGTGTTTATGACCAGTGTGTTTCTGACCAGTGTGTTTCTGACCAATGTGTTTCTGACTACTGTTTTTCTGACCAGTGTGTTTCTGACCAGTGTGTGTCTGATCAGTGTGTTTCTGACCACTGTGTTTCTGACCTGAGTATTTCTGACCACTGTGTTTCTGACCAGTGTGTTTCTGACCACAGTGATTCTGACCAGTGTGTTTCTGACCACTGTGTTTCCGACCAGTGTGTTTCTGACCACTGTGTTTTGACTAGTGTGTTTCTGACCACAGTGATTCTGACCAGTGTGTTTCTGACCACTGTGTTTCCGACCAGTGTGTTTCTGACCACTGTGTTTTGACTAGTGTGTTTCTGACCACAGTGATTCTGACCACTGTGTTTCTGACCACTGTGTTTCGGACCAGTTTTCTTCTGACCTGTGTGTTTCTGACCATTGTGTTTCTGACCACGGTGTTTCTAACCACTGTGTTTCTGGCCACCGTGTCTCTGACCACTGTTTATCTGACCAGTGTGTCTCCGACCACTGTGTTTCTGACCACTGTGTTTCTGACCAGTGTGTTCCTGACCACCGTGTTTCTGACCACTGTGTTTCTGACCACTATGTTTCTGACCACTGTGTTTCTGACCACTGCGTTTCTGACCGGTGTGTTTCTGACCACTGTGTTTGTGACCACCATTTTTCTGACCAGTGTGTTTCTGACCACTGTGTTTCTGACCACTATGCCTCGGACCAGTGTGTTTCTGACCACTGTGTTTCTGACCACTATGTTTTTCAACACGTGTTTCTGACCAGTGTGTTTTTGACCACTGTGTTTCTGACCACTGTGTTTCTGACCATTGTGTTCATAACCACTGTGTTTCTGACCAGTGTGTTTTTGACCACTGTGTTTCTGACCACTGTGTTTCTGACCATTGTGTTCATAACCACTGTGTTTCTGACCAGTGTGTTTATGACCAGTGGATTTTTGACCAGTGTGTTTCTGACCAGTGTGTTTCTGACATGTGTGTTTCTGACCAATATGTTTCTGACCAGTGTGTTTCTGACCACTGTGTTTCTGACCAGTTTGTTCCTGACCACCGTGTTTCTGACCACTGTGTGTCTGGCCACTGTGTCTCTCTCCACTGTGTTTCTGAACACTGTGTTTCTGACCACTGTGATTCTAACCACTATGTTTCTGACCACTGTGTTTCTGACAACTGTGTTTCTGACCACTGTGTTTCAGACCACTGTGTTTCTGACCACTGTGTTTCTGACCAATGTGTTTCTGACCACTGTGTTTCTGACCACTGTGTCTCTGACCAGTGTGTTTCTGACCACTGTGAATTTGACCACCGTGTTTCTGACCAGTGTGTTTCTGACCACTGTTTGTCTGACAATTGTGCCTCTGACCAGTGTGTTCCTGACCAGTGTGTTTCTGACCAGTGTGTTTCTGACCAGTGTGTTTCTGACCAGTGTCTTTCTGACCAGTGTGTCTCTGACCACCGTGTTTCTGACCAGTGTGTCTGCCACCAGTGTGTTTGTGACCACTGTTTTTCTGACCAGTGTGTTAATGACCACTGTGTTTCCAACCAGTGTGTTTCTGACAACTGTGTTTCTGACCACTGTGTTTCTGGCCACTGTTTCCGACCAATTTGTTTCTGACCAGTGTGTTCCTGACCACTGTGTTTCTGACCAATGTGTTTCTAACCACTCTGTTTCTAACCACTGTGTTTCTAACCACCGTGTTTCTGACCAGTGTGTTTCTGTCCAGTGTGTTTCTGACCAGTGTGTTTCTGACCAATATGGTTCTGACCAGTGTGTTTCGGACCAGTGTGTTTTTGACCAGTGTGTTTCTAACCACTGTGTTTCTAACCAGTGTGTTTCTGACCACTGTGTTTCTCTCCACTGTGTTTCTGAGCACTCTGTTTCTGACCATTGTGATTCTGACCACTGTGTTTCTGACCACTCTGTTTTTGACAACTGTGTTTCTGACCACTGTGTTTCAGACCACTGTGTTTCTGACCACTGTGTTTCTGACCAATGTGTTTCTGACCAGTGTGTTTCTAACCACCGTGTTTCTGACATGTGTGTTTCTGACCACTGTGTTTCTGACCAGTGTGTTTCCGACCACTGTGTTTCTGACCACCGTTTTTCTGACCAGTGTGTTTCTGACCATTATGTGTCTGACCAGTGTGTTTCTCTACAGTGTTTTTCTCACCAGTGTGTTTCTGACAAGTGTGTTTATGACCACCGTGTTTCTGACCAGTGTGTTTTTGACCACTGTGTTTCTGACCTGTGTGTTTCTGACCAGTGTGTTCCTGACCAGTGTGTTTCTGACCACCGTGTTTCTGACCAGTGTGTTTCTGACCAGTGTGTTTCTGACCA
>SZWC01000951.1:47790-59099 GCA_023375785.1 Penium margaritaceum
AGTGTGTTTCTGACCAGTGTGTTTCTGACGAGTGTGTTTCTGACCAGTGTGTTTCTGACGACCATGTTTGTGACCAGTGTGTTTCTGACCAGTGTGTTTCTGACCATTGTGGTTCTGACCAGTGTGTTTATGACTACCGTGTTTCGGACCAGTGTGTTTCTGACAAATGTGTTTCTGACCACTGTGTTTCTGACCACTGTGTTTCTGACCAGTGTGTTGCTGACCACTGAGTTTCTGACCAATGTGTTTATAACCACTGTGTTTCTGACCGCTGTGTTTCTAACCACCGTGTTTCTGATCATTGTGTTCCTGACCAGTGTGTTTCTGACCAGTGTGTTTATGACCAGCGTGTTTCTGACCACTGTGTTTCTGACCACTGTGTTTATGACCATTGCGTTTCTGACCAGTGTGTTTCTTACCACTGTCTTTCTGACCACAGTGATTCTGGCCAGTGTGTGTCTGACCACTGTGTTTTCGACCAATGTGCCATTGACCAGTGTGTTTCTGACCACTGTGTTTCTGACCACTATGTTTCTGACCACTCTCTTTCTGACCGATGTGTTTCTGACCACTATGTGTTCGACCACTGTGTTTTCTGACCACTATGTTTCTGACCAGTGTGTTTCTAACCAGTGTGTTTCTGAACAGTGTGTTTCTGACCTGTGTGTTTCTGACTATTTGTTTCTGACCAGTGTGTTTCTGACCAATGTGTTTTTGACCAGTGTGTTCCTGACCACTGTGGTCCTGACCACCATGTTTTTGACCAGTGTGTTTCTGAACAGTGTGTTTCTGAACAGTGTGTTTCTGACCAGTTTGTTTTTGACCAGTTTGTTTCTGGAAACCGTGTTTCTGACCAGTGTGTTTCTGACCAGTTTTTTTCTGACTGGTGTGTTTCTGACCAGTGTGTTTCTGACCAGTATGTTTCTGACCAGTGTGTTTCTGACCAGTGTGTTTCTGACCAATGTGTTCCTGACCACTGTGTTTCTGACCAGTGTGTTTCTGACCAGTATGTTTCTGACCAGTGTGTTTCTGACCAGTGTGTTTCTGACCAATGTGTTCCTGACCACTGTTTTTCTGACCAGTGTGATTCTGACCAATGTGTGTCTGACCAGTGTGTTTATGACCACTGTGTTTCTGACCAGTGTGTTTCTAACCACTCTGTTTCTGACCAGTGTGTTTCTGACCACAGTGATTCTGACCAGTGTGTTTATGACCACTGTGTTTCTGACCAGTGTGTTTCTGACCACTGTGTTTCTGACCAGTGTGTTTCTGACCACAGTGAGTCTGACCACTGTGTTTCTGACCACTGTGTTTCGGACCAGTGTGTTTCTGACCTGTGTGTTTCTGACCACTGTGTTTCTAACCACCGTGTTTATGACCACTGTGTTTCTGACCACTCTTCATCTGACAAGTGTGTCTCAGACCACTGTGTGTCTGACCACTTTGTTTCTGACCAGTGTGTTTCTGACCACTATGTTTCTGACCACTATGTTTCTGACCACTGTGTTTCTGACCACTGTGTTTCTGACCACTGTGTTTCTGACCACTTTGTTTCTGACCAGTGTGTTTCTGACCACTATGTTTCTGACCACTATGTTTCTGACCACTGTGTTTCTGACCACTGTGTTTCTGACCACTGTGTTTCTGACCACTGTTTTTCTGACCACTGTGTTTGTAATCATTGTGTTTCTGACCAGTGTTATTCTGACCAGTATGTTTCTGACCAGTGTGTTTCTGACCACTGTGTTTGTGACCACTGTGTTTCTGACCACTGCGTTTCTGACCGGTGTGTTTCTGACCACTGTGTTTGTGACCACAGTATTTCTGACCAGTGTGTTTATGACCACTGTGCCTCGGACCAGTGTGTTTCTGACCACTGTGTCTCTGACCACTATGTTTTTTGCCACTGTGTTTCTGACCAGTGTGTTTTTGACCACTGTGTTTCTGACCACTGTGTTTCTGACCATTGTGTTTATAACCACTGTGTTTCTGACCAGTGTGTTTCTGACCATTGTGTTTATAACCACTGTGTTTCTGACCAGTGTGTTTATGACCATTGGATTTCTGACCAGTGTGTTTCTGACCAGTGTGTTTCTGACCTGTGTGTTTCTGACCAATGTGTTTCTGACCAGTGTGTTTCTGACCACTGTATCTCTGACCAGCGTGTTTCTGACCACTGTCATTCTCACCACTGTGTTTCTGACCTCTGAGTTTCTGACCCCTGTGATTCCGAATACTGTGTTTCTGACCACTCTGTTTCTGACCAATGTGCTTCCGACCACTGTGTTTGTGACCACTGTGTTTCTCACCACTGTGTTTCTGACCACTGTGTTTCTGACCACTGTGTTTCTGACCACTGTCTTTCTGACCAGTCTGTTTCTGACCACTGTGTTCCAGACCAACGTGTTTCTGACCAGTGTGTTTCTGACCGCTGTGTTTCTGACCAGTGAGTTTCAGAACAGTGTGTTTCTGACCAGTGTGTTTCTAACCAGTGTGTTTCTGGCCATCGTGTTTCTGACCAGTGTGTTTCTGACCGCTGTGTTTCTGACCAGTGAGTTTCAGAACAGTGTGTTTCTGACCAGTGTGTTTCTAACCAGTGTGTTTCTGGCCATCGTGTTTCTGACCAGTGTGTTTCTGACCATTGTGTTTCTGATCAGTGTGTTTCTCACCAGTGTGTTTCGGACCTCTGTTTTTCGGACTACTATGTTTCTGACCAAATTGTTTCTGACCACTGTATTTACTATCAGTGTGTTTCCGACGACAGTGTTTCTGACCACTATGCGCCTGACCACTATGTTTCTGACCACTGTGTTTCTAACCACTGTGTTTCTGACCACAATGTTTCTGATTGGTGTGTTTCTGACCAGTGTGTTTTTGACGACTGTGTTTCTGACAACTGGGTTTCTGACCACTGTGTTTCTGACCACTGTCTTTCTGAGCAGTTTCTTTCTGACCACTGTGTCTATGACCACTGTGTTTCTGGCCACTGTGTTTCTGACAACTGTCTTTAGGGTTTAGGGTTTAGGGTTTAGGACGCTGTGTTTATGACAACCGTGTTTCTGACTACTCTGTTTCTGACCACTGTGTTTCTCACCAATGTGTTTCCAACCAGTGTGTTTCTGACCACTGTGTTTCCGACCACTTTGTTGCTGACTACTGTGTTTCTGACCACTGTGTTTCTGACCTATGTGCCCCTGACCGGTGTGTTTCTGACCACTGTGTTTTCGACCACTGTGTTTCTGACCACTAAAAAACTGACCAGTGTCTTTCTGACCGGTGTGTTTCTGACCAGTGTGTTTCTGACCACTGTGTTTCTGACGAGTGTGTTTCTGACCACTGTGTTTCTGACCAGTGTGTTTCTGACCGGTGCGTTTCTGACCAATGTGTTTCTGACCACCGTGTTTCTGATCACTGTGATTACAACCAATGTGTTTCTAACCAATGTGTTTCTTACCAGTGTGTTTCTGACCAGTGTGCTTCTGACCAGTGTGTTTCTGACCAAAGTGTTTCTGACCAATATGGTTCTGACCAGTGTGTTTCAGTCCAGTGTGTTTCTGACCAGTGTGTTTCTGACCACTGATTTTCTGACCGGTTTGTTTCTTACCAGAGTGTTTTTGACCACTGTGTTTCTGACCACTGTGTTTATATCCACTGTGTTTCTGAGCACTGTGTTTCTGACCACTGTGATTCTGACCACTGTGTTTCTAACCACTGTGTTTCTGGCAACTGTGTTTCTGACCACTGTGTTTCAGACCACTGTGTTTCTGACCACTGTGTTTCTGACCAATGTGTTTCTGACCACTGTGTTTCTGACCACTGTGTTTCTGACCACTGTGTTTCAGACCACTGTGTTTCTGACCACTGTGTTTCTGACCAATGTGTTTCTGACCACTGTGTTTCTGACCACTGTGTTTCTGACCAGTGTGTTTCTGACCACGGTGTTTCTGACCAGTGTGTTCCTGCCCACTGTGTTTCTGACCACCATGTTTCTGACCAATGTGTTTCTAACCTCTGTGTGTCCGACCTGTGTTTTTCTGACCAGTGTGTTCCTGTCCACTGTGTTTCTGACCAGTGTGTTTCTGACCAGTGTGTTTCTGTCCAGTGTGTTTCTGACCAGTGTGTTTCTGACCTGTGTGTTTCTGACCAATGTGTTTCTGACCAGTGTGTTTCTGACCTGTGTGTTTCTGACCAATGTGTTTCTGACCAGTGTGTTTCCCACCAGTGTGGATCAAACCACAGTGTTTCTGACCAGTGTGTTTATGACCACTGTGTTTCAGACCAGTGTGTTTCTGACAACTGTGTTTTTGACCACTGTGTTTCTGACCACTGTTTCTGACCACTGTGTTTCTGACCAATATGTTTCTAACCACTGTGTTTCTGACCACTGTTTCTGACCACTGTGTTTCTGACCAATATGTTTCTAACCACTGTGTTTCTAACCACCGTGTTTCTGACCAGTGTGTTTCTGACCAGTGTGTTTCTGACCAGAGTGTTTCTGACCAATATGGTTCAGACCAGTGTGTTTCGGACCAATGTGTTTTTTACCAGTGTGTTTCTGACCACTGTGTTTCTGACCAGTGTGTTTCTGACCACTGTGTTTCTCTCCACTGTGTTTCCGAGCACTGTGTTTCTGACCATTGTGATTCTGACCACTGTGTTTCTGACCACTGTGTTTCTGACCACTGTGTGTCTGACCAGTGAGTTTCATTACAGTGTGTCTCTTACCAGTGTGTTTCTGACCAGAGTGTTTCTGACCACTGTGTTTCTGACCGGTGTGTTTTTGACCACTGTGTTTCTGACCAGTGTGTTTCTGACCAGTGTGTTCTTGACCAGTGCGTTTCTGACCACCGTGTTTCTGACCAGTGTGTATCTGACAAGTGTGTTTATGACCAGTGTGTTTCTGACCAGTGTGTTTCTGACCACCATGTTTTTGACCAGTGTGTTTCTGACCAGTGTGTTTCTGACCATAGTGTTTCTGACCAGTGTGTTTATGACCACTGTGTTTCGGACCAGTGTGTTTCTGACAACTGCGTTTCTAACCACTGTGTTTCTGACCACTGTGTTTCTGACCAGTGTTTTCCTGACCACTATGTTTCTGACCAATGTGTTTCTAACCACTGTGTTTCTTACTGCTGTGTTTCTAACCACCGTGTTTCTGACCATTGTGTTCCTGACCAGTGTGTTTCTGACCAGTGTGTTTCTGACCAGCGTGTTTCTGACCACTGTGTTTCTGACCACCATGTTTATGACCACTACGTTTCTGACCAGTGTGTTTCTTACCACTGTGTTTCTGACCACAGTAATTCTGGCCAGTGTGTGTCTGACCACTGTGTTTCTGACCAATGTGGTTCTGACCACTTTGTTTCTGACCACTCTGTTTCTGACCGGTGTGTTTCTGTCCACTTTGTGTCCGACCACTGTGTTTTCTGACCACTGTGTTTCTGACCAGTGTGTTTCTAACCAGTGTGTTTTTGAACAGTGTGTTTCTGACCTGTGTGTTTCTGACCACTTTGTTTCTGACCAGTGTGTTTCTGACCAATGTGTTTCTCACTCGTGTGTTCCTGACCACTGTGTTCATGACCACCATGTTTCTGACCAGTGTGTTTCAGAACACTGTGTTTCTGACCAGTGTGTTTATGAACAGTGTGTTTCTGACCAATATGTCTCTGACCAGTGTGTTTCTGACCACCGTGTTTCTTACCAGTGTATTTCTGACCAGTGTGTTTCTGACTGGTGTGTTTATGACCAGTGTATTTCTGACCAGTGTGTTTCTGACCAGTGTGTTTCTGACCAGTGTGTTTCTGACCAATGTGTGTCTGACCAGCGTGTTTCTGACCACTGTGTTTCTGACCGGTGTGTTTCTGACCACTGTGATTCTGACCACTGTGCCTCGGACCAGTGTGCTTCTGACCATTGTGTTTCTAACCACTGTGTTTTTCACCACTGTGTTTCTGACCAGTGTGTTCCTGCCCACTGTGTTTCTGACCACTATGTTTCTAACCACTGTGTTTCTAACCACCGTGTTTCTGACCAGTGTGTTTCTGACCGCTGTGTTTCTGACCAGTGTGTTTCTGACTGGTGTGTTTATGACCAGTGTATTTCTGACGAGTGTGTTTCTGACCAGTGTGTTTCTGCCCACTGTGTTTCTGACCACCGTGTTTCTGACCAGTGTGTATCTGACAAGTGTGTTTATGACCAGTGTGTTTCTGACCAGTGTGTTCTTGACCAGTGCGTTTCTGACCACCGTGTTTCTGACCAGTGTGTATCTGACAAGTGTGTTTATGACCAGTGTGTTTCTGACCAGTGTGTTCTTGACCAGTGCGTTTCTGACCACCGTGTTTCTGACCAGTGTGTATCTGACAAGTGTGTTTATGACCAGTGTGTTTCTGACCAGTGTGTTCTTGACCAGTGCGTTTCTGACCACCGTGTTTCTGACCAGTGTGTATCTGACAAGTGTGTTTATGACCAGTGTGTTTCTGACCAGTGTGTTCTTGACCAGTGCGTTTCTGACCACCGTGTTTCTGACCAGTGTGTATCTGACAAGTGTGTTTATGACCAGTGTGTTTCTGACCAGTGTGTTCTTGACCAGTGCGTTTCTGACCACCGTGTTTCTGACCAGTGTGTATCTGACAAGTGTGTTTATGACCAGTGTGTTTCTGACCAGTGTGTTCTTGACCAGTGCGTTTCTGACCACCGTGTTTCTGACCAGTGTGTATCTGACAAGTGTGTTTATGACCAGTGTGTTTCTGACCAGTGTGTTCTTGACCAGTGCGTTTCTGACCACCGTGTTTCTGACCAGTGTGTATCTGACAAGTGTGTTTATGACCAGTGTGTTTCTGACCAGTGTGTTCTTGACCAGTGCGTTTCTGACCACCGTGTTTCTGACCAGTGTGTATCTGACAAGTGTGTTTATGACCAGTGTGTTTCTGACCAGTGTGTTCTTGACCAGTGCGTTTCTGACCACCGTGTTTCTGACCAGTGTGTATCTGACAAGTGTGTTTATGACCAGTGTGTTTCTGACCAGTGTGTTCTTGACCAGTGCGTTTCTGACCACCGTGTTTCTGACCAGTGTGTATCTGACAAGTGTGTTTATGACCAGTGTGTTTCTGACCAGTGTGTTCTTGACCAGTGCGTTTCTGACCACCGTGTTTCTGACCAGTGTGTATCTGACAAGTGTGTTTATGACCAGTGTGTTTCTGACCAGTGTGTTCTTGACCAGTGCGTTTCTGACCACCGTGTTTCTGACCAGTGTGTATCTGACAAGTGTGTTTATGACCAGTGTGTTTCTGACCAGTGTGTTCTTGACCAGTGCGTTTCTGACCACCGTGTTTCTGACCAGTGTGTATCTGACAAGTGTGTTTATGACCAGTGTGTTTCTGACCAGTGTGTTCTTGACCAGTGCGTTTCTGACCACCGTGTTTCTGACCAGTGTGTATCTGACAAGTGTGTTTATGACCAGTGTGTTTCTGACCAGTGTGTTCTTGACCAGTGCGTTTCTGACCACCGTGTTTCTGACCAGTGTGTATCTGACAAGTGTGTTTATGACCAGTGTGTTTCTGACCAGTGTGTTCTTGACCAGTGCGTTTCTGACCACCGTGTTTCTGACCAGTGTGTATCTGACAAGTGTGTTTATGACCAGTGTGTTTCTGACCAGTGTGTTCTTGACCAGTGCGTTTCTGACCACCGTGTTTCTGACCAGTGTGTATCTGACAAGTGTGTTTATGACCAGTGTGTTTCTGACCAGTGTGTTCTTGACCAGTGCGTTTCTGACCACCGTGTTTCTGACCAGTGTGTATCTGACAAGTGTGTTTATGACCAGTGTGTTTCTGACCAGTGTGTTCTTGACCAGTGCGTTTCTGACCACCGTGTTTCTGACCAGTGTGTATCTGACAAGTGTGTTTATGACCAGTGTGTTTCTGACCAGTGTGTTCTTGACCAGTGCGTTTCTGACCACCGTGTTTCTGACCAGTGTGTATCTGACAAGTGTGTTTATGACCAGTGTGTTTCTGACCAGTGTGTTCTTGACCAGTGCGTTTCTGACCACCGTGTTTCTGACCAGTGTGTATCTGACAAGTGTGTTTATGACCAGTGTGTTTCTGACCAGTGTGTTCTTGACCAGTGCGTTTCTGACCACCGTGTTTCTGACCAGTGTGTATCTGACAAGTGTGTTTATGACCAGTGTGTTTCTGACCAGTGTGTTCTTGACCAGTGCGTTTCTGACCACCGTGTTTCTGACCAGTGTGTATCTGACAAGTGTGTTTATGACCAGTGTGTTTCTGACCAGTGTGTTCTTGACCAGTGCGTTTCTGACCACCGTGTTTCTGACCAGTGTGTATCTGACAAGTGTGTTTATGACCAGTGTGTTTCTGACCAGTGTGTTCTTGACCAGTGCGTTTCTGACCACCGTGTTTCTGACCAGTGTGTATCTGACAAGTGTGTTTATGACCAGTGTGTTTCTGACCAGTGTGTTCTTGACCAGTGCGTTTCTGACCACCGTGTTTCTGACCAGTGTGTATCTGACAAGTGTGTTTATGACCAGTGTGTTTCTGACCAGTGTGTTCTTGACCAGTGCGTTTCTGACCACCGTGTTTCTGACCAGTGTGTATCTGACAAGTGTGTTTATGACCAGTGTGTTTCTGACCAGTGTGTTCTTGACCAGTGCGTTTCTGACCACCGTGTTTCTGACCAGTGTGTATCTGACAAGTGTGTTTATGACCAGTGTGTTTCTGACCAGTGTGTTCTTGACCAGTGCGTTTCTGACCACCGTGTTTCTGACCAGTGTGTATCTGACAAGTGTGTTTATGACCAGTGTGTTTCTGACCAGTGTGTTCTTGACCAGTGCGTTTCTGACCACCGTGTTTCTGACCAGTGTGTATCTGACAAGTGTGTTTATGACCAGTGTGTTTCTGACCAGTGTGTTCTTGACCAGTGCGTTTCTGACCACCGTGTTTCTGACCAGTGTGTATCTGACAAGTGTGTTTATGACCAGTGTGTTTCTGACCAGTGTGTTCTTGACCAGTGCGTTTCTGACCACCGTGTTTCTGACCAGTGTGTATCTGACAAGTGTGTTTATGACCAGTGTGTTTCTGACCAGTGTGTTCTTGACCAGTGCGTTTCTGACCACCGTGTTTCTGACCAGTGTGTATCTGACAAGTGTGTTTATGACCAGTGTGTTTCTGACCAGTGTGTTCTTGACCAGTGCGTTTCTGACCACCGTGTTTCTGACCAGTGTGTATCTGACAAGTGTGTTTATGACCAGTGTGTTTCTGACCAGTGTGTTCTTGACCAGTGCGTTTCTGACCACCGTGTTTCTGACCAGTGTGTATCTGACAAGTGTGTTTATGACCAGTGTGTTTCTGACCAGTGTGTTCTTGACCAGTGCGTTTCTGACCACCGTGTTTCTGACCAGTGTGTATCTGACAAGTGTGTTTATGACCAGTGTGTTTCTGACCAGTGTGTTCTTGACCAGTGCGTTTCTGACCACCGTGTTTCTGACCAGTGTGTATCTGACAAGTGTGTTTATGACCAGTGTGTTTCTGACCAGTGTGTTCTTGACCAGTGCGTTTCTGACCACCGTGTTTCTGACCAGTGTGTATCTGACAAGTGTGTTTATGACCAGTGTGTTTCTGACCAGTGTGTTCTTGACCAGTGCGTTTCTGACCACCGTGTTTCTGACCAGTGTGTATCTGACAAGTGTGTTTATGACCAGTGTGTTTCTGACCAGTGTGTTCTTGACCAGTGCGTTTCTGACCACCGTGTTTCTGACCAGTGTGTATCTGACAAGTGTGTTTATGACCAGTGTGTTTCTGACCAGTGTGTTTCTGACCGGTGTGTTTCTGACCACTGTGTTTCTGACCACTGTTTTTCTGACCACTGTGTTTGTAACCACTGTGTTTCTAACCAGTGTTATTCTGACCAGTGTGTTTCTGACCAGTGTGTTTCTGACCACTGAGTTTCTGACCACTATGTTTCTGACCACTGCGTTTCTGACCGGTGTGTTTCTGACCACCGTGATTGTGACCACTGTGCCTCGGACCAGTGTGCTTCTGACCATTGTGTTTCTGACCACTGTGTTTTTCACCACTGTGTTTCTGACCAGTGTGTTTCTGACCACTGTGTTTCTGACCACTGTGTTTGTGGGCATTGTGTTTATAACCACTGTGTTTCTGACCAGTGTGTTTATGACCACTGGATTTCTGACCAGTGTGTTTCTGACCAGTGTGTTTCTGACCTGTGTGTTTCTGACCAATATGTTTTTGACCAGTGTGTTTCTGACCAATATGGTTCTGACCAGTGTGTTTCAGTCCAGTGTGTTTCTGACCAGTGTGTTTCTGACCAGTGTTTTTCTGACCGGTTTGTTTCTGACCAGCGTGTTTCTGACCACTGTGTTTCTGACCACTGTGTTTATCTCCACTGTGTTTCTGAGCACTGTGTTTCTGACCACTGTGATTCTGACCACTGTGTTTCAGACCACTGTGTTTCTGACCACTGTGTTTCTGACCAATGTGTTTCTGACCACTGTGTTTCTGACCACTGTGTTTCTGACCAGTGTGTTTCTCACCACTGTGTTTCTGACCAGTGTGTTCCTGCCCACTGTGTTTCTGACCACCATGTTTCTGACCAGTGTGTTTCTGACCTCTGTGTGTCCCACCTGTGTGTTTCTGACCAGTGTGTTCCTGACCAGTGTGTTTCTGACCATTGTGTTTCTGACCAGTGTGTTTCTGACCAGGGTGTTTCTGACCAGTGTGTTTCTGACCTGTGTGTTTCTGACCAGTGTGTTTATGACCACTGTGTTTCAGACAAGTGTGTTTCTGACAACTGTGTTTTTGACCACTGTGTTTCTGACCACTGTTTCTGACCACTGTGTTTCTGACCAATATGTTTCTAACCACTGTGTTTCTAACCACCGTGTTTCTGACCAGTGTGTTTCTGACCACTGTTTCTGACCACTGTGTTTCTGACCAATATGTTTCTAACCACTGTGTTTCTAACCACCGTGTTTCTGACCAGTGTGTTTCTGACCAGTGTGTTTCTGACCAGAGTGTTTCCGACCAATATGGTTCTGACCAGTGTCTTTCGGACCAATGTGTTTTTTACCAGTGTGTTTCTGACCACTGTGTTTCTGACCAGTGTGTCTCTGACCACTGTGTTTCTCTCCACTGTGTTTCCGAGCACTGTGTTTCTGACCATTGTTTTTCTGACCACTGTGTTTCTGACCACTGTGTTTCTGACAACTAAGTTTCTGACCATTGTGTTTCAGACCACTGTGTTTTTGACCAATGTGTTTCTGACCAATGTGTTTCTGACCA
>SZWC01000951.1:61582-73917 GCA_023375785.1 Penium margaritaceum
TGTGTTTCTGACCACTGTGTTTCTGACCACTGTTTTTCTGACCACTGTGTTTGTAACCACTGTGTTTCGAACCAGTGTTATTCTGACCAGTGTGTTTCTGACCAGTGTGTTTCTGACCACTGAGTTTCTGACCACTATGTTTCTGACCACTGCGTTTCTGACCGGTGTGTTTCTGACCACTGTGATTCTGACCACTGTGCCTCGGACCAGTGTGCTTCTGACCATTGTGTTTCTGACCACTGTGTTTTTCACCACTGTGTTTCTGACCAGTGTGTTTCTGACCACTGTGTTTCTGACCACTGTGTTTGTGGCCATCGTGTTTACAACCACTGTGTTTCTGACCAGTGTGTTTATGACCACTGGATTTCTGACCAGTGTGTTTCTGACCAGTGTGTTTCTGACCTGTGTGTTTCTGACCAATTTTTTTCTGACCAGTGTGTTTCTGACCAATATGGTTCTGACCAGTGTGTTTCAATCCAGTGTGTTTCTGACCAGTGTGTTTCTGACCACTGTTTTTCTGACCGGTTTGTTTCTGACCAGCGTGTTTCTGACCACTGTGTTTCTGACCACTGTGTTTATCTCCACTGTGTTTCTGAGCACTGTGTTTCTGACCACTGTGATTCTGACCACTGTGTTTCTGACCACTGTGTTTCTGACCAGTGTGTTTCTGACCTCTGTGTGTCCGACCTGTGTGTTTCTGACCAGTGTGTTCCTGACCAGTGTGTTTCTGACCAGTGTGTTTCTGACCTGTGTGTTTCTGACCAATGTGTTTCTGAACAGTGTGTTTCCCACCAGTGTGGATCAAACCACTGTGTTTCTGACCAGTGTGTTTATGACCACTGTGTTTCAGACCAGTGTGTTTCTGACAACTGTGTTTTTGACCACTATGTTTCTGACCACTGTTTCTGACCACTGTGTTTCTGACCAATATGTTTCTAACCACTGTGTTTCCAACCACCGTGTTTCTGACCAGTGTGTTTCTGACCAGTGTGTTTCTGACCAGAGTGTTTCTGACCAATATGGTTCTGACCAGTGTGTTTCGGACCAATGTGTTTTTTACCAGTGTGTTTCTGACCACTGTGTTTCTGACCAGTGTGTTTCTGACCACTGTGTTTCTGACCAGTGTGTTTCTGACCACTGTGTTTCTCTCCACTGTGTTTCCGAGCACTGTGTTTCTGACCATTGTGATTCTGACCACTGTGTTTCTGACCTCTGTGTTTCTGACAACTAAGCTTCTGACCATTGTGTTTCAGACCACAGTGTTTCTGACCAATGTGTTTCTGACCAATGTGTTTCTGACCAATGTGTTTCTGACCACTGTGTTTCTGACCAGTGTGTTTCTGACCACTGTGTTTCTGAACAGTGTGTTTCTGACCACTGTGTTTCTGACGAGTGTGTTTCTGACCACTGTGTGTCTGACCAGTGTGTTTCATTACAGTGTATCTCTTACCAGTGTGTTTCTGACCAGAGTGTTTCTGACCGGTGTGTTTTTGACCACTGTGTTTCTGACCAGTGTGTTTCTGACCAGTGTGTTCTTGACCAGTGCGTTTCTGACCACCGTGTTTCTGACCAGTGTGTATCTGACAAGCGTGTTTATAACCAGTGTGTTTCTAACCAGTGTGTTTCTGACCACCATGTTTTTGACCAGTGTGTTTCTGACCAGTGTGTTTCTGACCACTGTGTTTCTGACCAGTGTGTTTATGACCACTGTGTTTCGGACCAGTGTGTTTCTGACAACTGCATTTCTAGCCACTGTGTTTCTGACCACTGTGTTTCTGACCAGTGTTTTCCTGACCACTATGTTTCTGACCAATGTGTTTCTAACCACTGTGTTTCTTACCGCTATGTTTCTAACCACCGTGTTTCTGACCATTGTGTTCCTGACCAGTGTGTTTCTGACCAGTGTGTTTCTGACCAGCGTGTTTCTGACCACTGTGTTTCTGACCACCATGTTTATGACCACTGGGTTTCTGACCAGTGTGTTTCTTACCACTGTGTTTCTGACCACAGTAATTCTGGCCAGTGTGTGTGTGACCACTTTGTTTCTGACCAGTCTGTTTCTGACCGGTGTGTTTCTGTCCACTTTGTTTCCGACCACTGTGTTTTCTGACCACTGTGTTTCTGACCAGTGTGTTTCTAACCAGTGTGTTTTTGAACAGTGTGTTTCTGACCTGTGTGTTTCTGACCACTTTGTTTCTGACCAGTGTGTTTCTGACTGGTGTGTTTATGACCAGTGTACTTCTGACCAGTGTGTTTCGGACCAATGTGTTTTTTACCAGTGTGTTTCTGACTGGTGTGTTTATGACCAGTGTACTTCTGACCAGTGTGTTTCGGACCAATGTGTTTTTTACCAGTGTGTTTCTGACTGGTGTGTTTATGACCAGTGTACTTCTGACCAGTGTGTTTCGGACCAATGTGTTTTTTACCAGTGTGTTTCTGACTGGTGTGTTTATGACCAGTGTACTTCTGACCAGTGTGTTTCGGACCAATGTGTTTTTTACCAGTGTGTTTCTGACTGGTGTGTTTATGACCAGTGTACTTCTGACCAGTGTGTTTCGGACCAATGTGTTTTTTACCAGTGTGTTTCTGACTGGTGTGTTTATGACCAGTGTACTTCTGACCAGTGTGTTTCGGACCAATGTGTTTTTTACCAGTGTGTTTCTGACTGGTGTGTTTATGACCAGTGTACTTCTGACCAGTGTGTTTCTCACCAGTGTGTATCTAACCACTGTGTTTCTGACCAGTGTGTTTCTAACCAGTGTGTTTTTGAACAGTGTGTTTCTGACCTGTGTGTTTCTGACCACTTTGTTTCTGACCAGTGTGTTTCTGACCAATGTGTTTCTCACCAGTGTGTTCCTGACCACTGTGTTCCTGACCACCATGTTTCTGACCAGTGTGTTTCTGAACACTGTGTTTCTGACCAGTGTGTTTCTGAACAGTGTGTTTCTGACCAATGTGTTTCTGACCAGTGTGTTTCTGACCACCGTGTTTCTTACCAGTGTGTTTCTGACCAGTGTGTTTCTGACTGGTGTGTTTATGACCAGTGTACTTCTGACCAGTGTGTTTATGACCAGTGTGTTTCTGACCAATGTGTGTCTGACCAGTGTGTTTCTGACCACTGTGTTTCTGACCTGTGTGTTTCTGACCACTGTGTTTCTGACCAGTGTGTTTCTGACAACAGTGATTCTGACCAGTGTGTTTCTGACCACTGTGTTTCTGACCAGTGTGTTTCTGACCTGTGTGTTTCTGACCACTGTATTTCTGACCACTGTGTTTCCAACCACTATGTTTCTGACCACTGTGTCTCTGACTACTGTTTATCTGACCAGTGTGTCTCTGACCATTGTGTTTCTGACCACTGTGTTTCTGACCAGTGTGCTTCTGACCACTATGTTTGTGACCACTGTGTTTCTGACCACTGTGTTTCTGACCACTGTGTTTCTGACCAGTGTGCTTCTGACCACTATGTTTGTGACCACTGTGTTTCTGACCACTGTGTTTCTGACCACTGTGTTTCTGACCATTGTGTTTCTGACCACTGTGTTTCTGACCACTGTTTTTCTGACCACTGTATTTGTAACCACTGTGTTTCTAACCAGTGGTATTCTGACCAGTGTGTTTCTGACCAGTGTGTTTCTGACCACTGAGTTTCTGACCACTATATTTCTGACCACTGCGTTTCTGACTGGTGTGTTTCTGACCACTGTGATTCTGACCACTGTGCCTCGGACCAGTGTGCTTCTGACCACTCTGTTTTTCACCACTGTGTTTCTGACCAGTGTGTTTCTGACCACTGTGTTTCTGACCACTGTGTTTGTGGCCATTGTGTTTATAACCACTGTGTTTCTGACCAGTGTGTTTATGACCACTGGATTTCTGACCAGAGTGTTTCTGACCTGTGTGTTTCTGACCAATATGTTTCTGACCAGTGTGTTTCTGACCAGTGTGTTTCTGACCACTGTGTCTCTGACCAGCGTGTTTCTGACCACTGTCATTCTCACCACTGTGTTTGTGACCTCTGAGTTTCTTACCACAATGATTCTAAACACTGTGTGTCTGACCACTCTGTTTCTGACCACTGTGTTTCCGACCACTGTGTTTCTGACCACAGTATTTCTGACCACTGTGTTTCTGACCACTGTGTTTCTGATCAGTGTGATTCTGACCACTGTCTTTCTGACCAGTCTGTTTCTGACCACTGTGTTTTAGACCACTGTTTTTCCGACTACTATGTTTCTGACCACTTTGTTTCTGACCAGTGTGTTTCTGACCACTGTGTTTCTGATCAGTGTGATTCTGACCACTGTCTTTCTGACCAGTCTGTTTCTGACCACTGTGTTTTAGACCACTGTTTTTCCGACTACTATGTTTCTGACCACTTTGTTTCTCACCACTGTATTTGTTATCAGTGTGTTTCTGACGACAGTGTTTCTGACCACTGTGCGCCTAACCTCTATGCTTCTGACCACTGTGTTTCTGACCACAGTGTTTCTGACCACCGTGTTTCTGATCGGTGTGTTTCTGACCAGTGTGTTTACGAATAATGTGTTTCTGACAACTGGGTTTTTTACCACTGTGTTTCTGACCACTGTCTTTCCGAGCAGTTTGTTTCTGACCACTGTGTTTATGACCACTGTGTTTCTGACCACTGTGTTCCTGACCACTGTCTTCTGACCACTGTGTTTCTGACAACCGTGTTTCTGACCACTGTGTTTCTGATCACTTTGTTTCTGACCACTGTGTTTCTGACCATTGGGTTTCTAACCAGTGTGTTTCTGACCAGTGTGTTTCCGACCACTGTGTTGCTGACCACTGTGTTTTTGACCACTGTTTTTCTGACAAATGTGCTTCTGACCAGTGTGTTTCTGACCACTGTGTTTCTGACCACTGTGTTTTTTACCACTCTATTTCTGACAACTGCGTTTCTGAGTAGTGTGTTTCTGACGACTGTGTTTCTGACCACTGTGTTTCTGACCACTGTGTTTCTTACCAGTGTGTTTCTGACCAGTGTGTTTCTCACCAGTGTGTTTCTGACCACTGTGTTTCTGACCAGTATGTTTCTGACCAGTGAGTTTCTGACCACTGTGTTTCTGACCAGTGAATTTCTGACTAGTGTGTTTCTGACCAGTGTGTTTCTGACCACTGTGTTTCTGACCACTGTGTTTATGAACATTGTGTTTCTAACCTGTGTGTTTCTGACCACTGTGTTTCTGACCACGGTGATTCTGACCATTGTGTTTCTGACCAGTGTGTTTCTGACCACTGTGTTTCTGACCAGCGTGTTTCTGACCACCGTGTTTATGGCCAGAGTATTTATGACCACTGTATTTCTTACCAGCGTGTTTCTGACCAGTGTGTTTCTGACCACTGTGCCTCGGACCAGTGTATTTCTGACCACTGTATTTCTGAACGCTATGTTTTTGACCACTGTGTTTCGGACCAGTGTGTTTCTGACCAGTGTGTTTCTGACCAGTGTGTTTCTGACCACCGTGTTTCTGACCATTGTGTTTCTAACCACTGTGTTTCTGACCAGTGTGTTTATGACGAGTGTGTCTCCGACCAGTGTGTTTCTGACCAGTGTGTTTCTGACCAGTGTGTTTCTGACCAATATGTTTCTGACCAGTGTGTTTCTGACCACTGTGTTTCTGACCAGCGTGTTTCTGACCACTGTCATTCTCACCACTGTGTTTCTGACCAGTGTGTTTCTGACCAGTGTGTTTCTGACCAGTGTGTTTCTGACCAATATGTTTCTGACCAGTGTGTTTCTGACCACTGTGTTTCTGACCAGCGTGTTTCTGACCACTGTCATTCTCACCAATGTGTTTCTGACCTCTGAGTTTCTGACCACTATGATTCTGACCACTGTGTTTTTGACCACTATGTTTCTGACCACTATGTTTCTGACCACTGTGTTTCTGACCACTGTGTTTCTTACCAGTGTGTTTCTGACCAGTTTGTTTCTCACCAGTGTGTTTCTGACCACTGTGTTTCTGACCACTGTGTTTCGGACCAGTGTGTTTCTGATCGCTGTGTTTCTGACCAGTGGATTTCTTACCAGTGTGTTTCTGACCACCGTGTTTCGGACCACTATGTTTCTCACCACTGTGTTTCTCAACATTTTGTTTCTGACCAGTGTGTTTCTGACCGCTGTGTTTCTGACGAAAGTGTTTCTGAACACTGATTTTCTGACCAGTGTGTTTCTGTCGAGTGTGTTTCTGACCACTGTGTTTCTGACCAGCGTGTTTCTGACCATTGTGTTTATGACCAGTGTGTTCTGACCACCGTTTTTCTGACCAGCATGTTTCTGACCAGCGTGTTTCTGACCAGTGTGTTTCTTTCTGACAAGTGTGTTTCTGACCACTGTGACTGTGACCAATGTGTTTCTGACCACTGTGTTTCAGACCACTTGGTTTCTTACCACTGAGTTTCTGATCAGTGTGCTTCTGACCAGTGTGTTTCAGACAACTGTGTTTCAGACGACTGTGTTTCTGACCACTGTCTTTCTGACCAGTGTGTTTCGGACCACTGTGTTTCTGACCACTGTGTTTCTACCACCGTGTTTCTGACCACTGTGTTTCTGACCACTGTGTTTCTGACCACTGTGTTTCTGACAACAGTTTTTTTTTTCCTATGTGTTTGTGACCACTGTGTTTCTGACCACTGTGTTTCTGACCACTGTGTTTCTGACCACTGTGTTTCTGACAACAGTTTTTTTTTTCCTATGTGTTTGTGACCACTGTGTTTCTGACCACTATGTTTCTGACCACTGTGTTTCCGACCACTGTGCTTTCGCCCACTGTGTTTCTGACCACCGTGTTTATGACCACTGTGTTTCAGACCAGTGTGCTTCTGACCAGTGTGTTTCTGACCAGTGTGTTTCTGACCACAGTGTTTTTTACTATGCAGTTTCTGATCACCGTGTTTCTGACCACTGTGTTTCTAACCACAGTGTTTCTGAACAGTGTGATTCTGACCAGTGTGTTTCATACCACTGTGTTTGTGACCACTCTGTTTCTGACCACCGTGTTTCTGACCACTGTGTTTCTGACCACTGTGTTTCTGACCACTATGTTTCTGACCACCGTGTTTCTGAAAACTCTGTTTCTGACCACTGTGTTTCTGACCACTGTGTTTTTGACCACTCTGTTTTTGACCACTGTGCTTTTAACTAGTGTGTTTCTGACCACTGTGTTTCTGACCACTGTGTTTCTGACCACTGTGTTTCTGACCACTATGTTTCTGACCAGTGTGTGTCTCAACAGTGTGTATCTGACCATTGTCTTTCTGACCAATATGTTTATGACCAGTATGTTTCTGACCACTGTGTTTCTGACCACTGTGTTTCTGACCACTATGTTTCTGACCAGTGTGTGTCTCAACAGTGTGTATCTGACCATTGTCTTTCTGACCAATATGTTTATGACCAGTATGTCTCTGACCACTGTGTTTCTGACCATTGTGTTTTTTACCACCGTGTTTCTGACCAATGTGTTCTGACCAGTGTGTTTCCGACAACCGTGTTTCTGACCACTGTGTTTATGACCTCTGTGTTTCTGACCAGTGTGTTTCTGACCAGTGTGCTTCTCACCAGTGTGTTTCTGACCATTGTGTTTCTGACCACTCTGTTTCTAACCATTGTGTTCCTGACCACTGTTTTCTGACCAGTGTGTTTCTGATCACTGTGTTTCTGACCAGTGTGTTTCTGACCACTGTGCTTCGAACCAATGTGTTTCTGACGACTGTGTTTCTGAACAGTGTGTTTCTGACCACTGTAATTCTGATCAGTGTGTTTCAAACTAGTGTGTTTCTGACCACTGTGTTTCTGACCACTGTGTGTGTGAAAACTGTGTGTCTGACCACTGTGTTTCTGACCAGTGTGTTTCTGAAAATTGTGTTTCTGACCACTGCGATTCTGACAGGTGTGCGTCTGACCAGTTTGTTTCTGAACAGTGTGTCTCTCACCAGTGTGTTTCTGACCAATGTGTTTCTGACCACTGTGTTTCTGACTAATGTGTTTCTGACCACTGTGTTCATGACCAGTGTCTTTCTGACCACTGTGTTTATGAAAACTGTTTTTCTGACCAATGTGTTTCTGTCCAGTGTGTTTCTGACCAGTCCGTTTCTGACAAGTGTGTTTCTGACCACTGTTTTTCTGACTAGTGTGTCTTCTACCACTGTGTTTCTAACCACAGTGTTTCTGAACAGTGTGTTTATGACCACATTGTTTCTGACCACTGTCCCTCTGACCAGTGTGTTTCTGACCAACGTGTTTCTAACCACCGTGTTTCTGACCACTATGCCTCTGACCAGTGTGTTTCTGACCAGTGTGTTTCTGACCACTGTGTTTCTGACAAGTGTGTTTCTGACCTCTGTGTTTCAGACCAGTGTGCTTCTGACTAGTGTGTTTATGACCACTGTGTTTCTGACCACTGTGTTTCAAACCACTGTGTTTCTAACCACTGTGTTCCTGACCACTGTGGTTCTGACCAGTGTGTTCCTGACCACTGTGTTCCTGACCCGTGTGTTTCTGACCAGTGTGTTTCTGACCATTGTGTTTTTGACCACTGCATTTCTGATCAGTGTGCTTCTGACCACTGTGTTTCTGAACAGTGTGTTCCTGACCAGTGTGTTTCTGACCAATGTGTTTCTGACCACTGTGTTTCTGATTACTGTGTTTCCGACCACCGTGTTTCTGACCAGCGTGTTTCTGACCACTGTGTTTATGAACACTGTGTTTCTAACCACTGTGTTTCTGACCCGTGTGTTTCTGACATGTGTGTTTCTGACCACTGTGTCTCTGACCACTGTTTATCTGACCGGTGTGTCTCTGACCACTGTGTTTCTAACCACTGTGTTTCTGACCAGCCTGTTTGTGACCACTGTCTTTGTGACCACTGTGTTCCTGATCCGTGTGTTTCTGACCGGTGTGTTTCTCACCACTTTGTTTGTGACCACAGTGTTTCTGACCAGTGTTTTTCTGACCACTATGTTTCTGACCACCGTGCCTTGGACCAGTGTGTTTCTGACCACTGTGATTCTAAACACTATGTTTTTGACCACTGTGTTTTTGCGAGTGTGTTCCTGACCAGTGTGTTTCTGACCACTGTGTTTCTGACCACTGTGTTTCAGACCATTGTCTTTCTAACCACTGTGTTTCTGACCAGTGTGTTAATGACCAGTGTGTTTTTGACCACTGTGTTTATGACCAGTGTGTTTCTGACCAGTGTGTTTCTGACCACTGTGTTTCTGACCAGCGTGTTTCTGACCACTGTCATTCTCACCACTGTGTTTCTGACATCTGACTCTCTTACCACTGTGACTCTGACCACTATGTTTCTGACCATTCTGTTTCTAACCACTGTGTTTCTGAACACAGTGTTTTTGGCCACTGTGTTTCTGACCACTGTGTTTCTGACCACCGTGTTTCTGACCACTGTGTTTCTGACCAGTGTGTCTCTGACCATTGTGTTTTTGATTAGTGTGTTTATGACGACCGTGTTTCTGACCACCATGTTTCTAACCAGTGTGTTTCTGACCACCGTGTTTCTGACCACTCTGATTCTGAACACTGTGTTTCTGACCAGTGTGTTTCTGACCAGTGTGTTTCTGACCACCATGTTTCTGAACAGTGTGTTTCTGACCATTGTGTTTCTGACCAGTGGGTTTATAACCAGTTTGTTACTGACCACTATGTTTCTGACCACTGTGTTTCTGACTAGTGTGTGTCTGACCACTGTGTTCCTGACCTGTTTGTTTTTGATGACTGTGTTTCTGACTAGTGCGTTTCTGACCAGTGTGTTTCTGAACACTGTGTTTCTGACCAGTGTGTTTCTGACCTGTGTGTTTCTGACCACTGTGTTTCTGACCATTGGTTTCTGACCACTGTGTTTCGGACCAGTGTGTTTCTGAAAAGTGGGTTTCTGACCACTGTGTTTCTGACCAATGTGTTTATGACCACAGTGTTTCTGACTACTGTGTTTCTGACTAGTGTGTTTCTGCAAACTCTATTTCTGACTGGTGTGTTTCTGACCACTGTGTTTCTGACCACTGTGTTTCTGACCAGTGTGTTTCTGACCACTGTGTTTCGGACCAGTGTGTTTCTGACAAATGGGTTTCTGACCACTGTGTTTCTGACCACTGTGTTTATGACCACAGTGTTTTTGACTACTGTGTTTTTTACTAGTGTTTCTGAAAAATCTGTTTCTATTGGTGTGTTTCTGACCACTGTGTTTCTGACCACTGTGATTCTGACCATCGTGTTTCTGACACTGTATTTCTGACCACTGTGTTCCTGACCAGTGTGTTTCTGGCCAGTGTGTTTCTGACCACTGTGTTTCTGACCACTGTGTTTCTGACCAGTGTGTTTCTGCCCACTGTGTTTCCGACCACTGCGTTTCTAAGTCGTGTGTTTCTGACCAGCGTGTTTCTGATCATTGTGTCTCTCACCATTGTGTTTATGACCACTTTGTTTCTGGCCACTGTGTTTCTGACCATTGTGTTTCTGATTAGTGTGTTTCTGACCTGTGTTTCTGACCACGGTGTGTCTGACCACTGTGTTTCTGACCACCATGTGTCTGACCAGTGTGTTTCTGGCCACTGTGTTTCTGACCAGTGTCTTTCTGACCACTGCGTTTCTGACCAGTGTGTTTCTGACCACTGTATTTCAGAGCAGTGTGCTTCTGACTAGTGTGTTTCTGACCACTGTGTTTCTGACCAGTGTGTTTCTGACCACTGTGTTTCTGACCACTGTGTTTCTAACCACTGTGTTTTTGACTAGTGTGATTCTGACCAGTGTGTTTCTGACCAATGTGTTTCTGACCGGTGTGTTTCTGACCACTGTGTTTGTGACCACAGTGTTTCTGATCACTGTGATTCTGACCACTGCGTTTATGATCAAGGTGTTTCTGACCACTGTGTTTCTGACCACTGTGTTTATGACCACTGTGTTTCTGACCACTGTGTTCCTTACCAGTGTGTTTCTGACCTGTGTGTTTCTGACCACTGTGTCTCTGACCACTGTTTATCTGACCAATGTGTCTCCGACCACTGTGTTTCTGACCAGTGTGTTTCTGACCAGTGTGTTACTGACCACCGTGTTTCTGACCACTGTGCTTCTGACCACTGTGTTTCTGACCACTGTGTTTCTGACCACTGTGTTTCTGACCTCTGTGTTTCTGACCACTGTGTTTCCAACTACTGTGTTTCTAACTAGTGTGATTCTGACCAGTGTGTTTCTGACCAGAGTGTTTCTGACCAGTGTGTTTCTGACCACTGTGTTTCTGACCACTGTGTTTCTGACCACTGTGTTTATGACCGGTGTGTTTCTGACCACTGTGTTTATGACCACAGTGTTTTTGACCACTGTGATTCTGACCACTGCGTTTATGACCAAGGTGTTTCTGACCACTGTGTTCCTGACCACTGTGTTTATGACCACTGTGTTTCTGACCACTATGTTCCTCACCAAACTGTTTCTGACCATTGTGTTTCAGACCACCGTGTTTCTGACCACAACGTTTCTGACCACTGTGTTTCTGACCACTGTGTTCTGACCACTCTGTTTCTGGCCGCTGTGTTTCTGACCGACGTGTTTCTGACCACTGTGTTTCTGACCACTGTATTTCTAACCAGTGTAGTTTTGACCACTATTTTTCTGACCACTGGATTTCTGACCACTGTGTTCTTGTCCAATGTGTTTCTGACCAGTGTGTTTCTGACCACTGTGCTTCTGACCACTGTGTTTCTGATCACTGTGTTTCTGACCACTGTGTTTCTGACCACTGTGTTTCTGGCCACAGTGTTTCTGACCACCGTGTTTCTGACCAATGTGTTTCTGACCACTGTGCTTCTGACCACTGTGTTTCTGATCACTGTGTTTCTGACCAGTGTCTTTTTGACCACTGTGTTTCTGACCACTGTGTTTCTGACCACTGTGTTTCTGACCAGCGTGTTTTTGATCACTTTGTTTCTCACCACTGTGTTTATGACCACTCTGTTTCTGACCATTGTGTTTCTGGCCACTGTGTTTCTGATTAGTGTGTTTCTGACCCGTGTGTTTCTGACCACTGTGTGTCTAACCACTGTGTTTCTGACCACTGTGTGTCTGACCAGTGTGTTTCTGACCACTGTGTTCCTGACCAGTGTGTTTCTGACCACTGTGATTCTGACCAGTGTATTTCTGACCACTGTGTTTCTGACCAGAGTGTTTCTGATCACTGTGTTTCTGACCAGTGTGTTTCTGTTCACTGTGTTTCAGACCAGTGTGCTTCTGACCACTGTGTTTATGAACACTGTGTTTCTGACCACTGTGTTTCTGACCACTGTGTTTCTGACCA
>SZWC01000951.1:81862-94426 GCA_023375785.1 Penium margaritaceum
TGTTTCTGACCACTGTGTTTCTGACGAGTGTATTTCTCACCACTGTGTATCTGACCACTGTGTTTCTGACCACTGTGTTTCTGACCACTGTGTTTCTGACCAGTGTGTTTCTGAACACAATGTTTGTGACCACTGTATTTCAGGCCATTGTGTTTCTGACCACTGTGTTTGTGACCACTGTGTTTCTGACCACTGCGTTTATGACCAGTATGATTCTGACCAGTCTGTTTCTGACCACTGTGTTCCTGACCACTGTGTTTCTGACAACTGTGTTTCTGACCATTATGTCCCTGACCACTGTGTTTCTGACCAGTGTGTTTCTGACCACTGTGATTCTGACCACTGCATTTATGACCAGTGTGTTTCTGGCCAATGAGTTCCTGACCAGTGTGCTTCTGACCACGGTGTTTCTGACAACTGTGTTTCTGACCAGTGTGTTTTTGACCAGTGTGTTTCTGACCAGTGTGTTTCTGACCACTGTGCTTCTGACCACTGTGTTTCTGGCCATTGTGTTTCTGACCACTGTGTTTCTGACCAGTGTGTTTATGACCACTGTGTTTCTGACCAGTGTGTTTCAGACCAGTGTTTTTCTGACCACTATGTTTCTGACCACTGTGTTCTGACCACCATGTTTCTGACCACTGGGTTGTTGGCCAGTGTGTAACGGACCAGTGTGTTTCGGACCACTGTGTTTCCGACCAGTGTGTTTCTGACCAATGTGTGTCTAAGCACTGTGTTTCTGACCAGTGTGTTTCTGACCACTGTGTTTCTGACCACTGTGTTTCTGATCAGTGTGTTTCTGATCAGTGTGTTTCGGACATTTGTGTTTCTAACCACTGTGTTTCTGACCACTGTATTTCTGACCACTGTGTTTCTGACCACTGTGTTTATAACCACTGTGTTTCTGACCAGTGTGTTTCTGACCACCGAGTTTCTGACCACAGTGTTTCTTACCTTTGTGTTTCTGACCACTGTGCTTCTGACCAGTGTGTTTCAGACCAGTGTGTTTCTGACCACTGTGTTCTGACCAGTGTTTTTTTGACCACTGTGTTTCTGACCAGTGTGGTTTTGAGCAGTGTGTTTCTGACCAGTGAGTTTCTGACCAGTATGTTTCAGACCACTGTGTTTCTGACCACTGTGTTTCTGACCACTGTGTTTATGACCACTGTCGTTCTGACCAGTGCATTTCTGACCAGTGTGTGTCTGACCAGTGTGTTTCTGACCACTGTCTTTCTGACCAGCGTGTTTCTGACCAGTGTGTTTGTAACCAGTGTGTTTCTGACCACTGTGTTTCGGATCACTGTGTTTCTGACCACTGTGTTTCCGACCACTGTGTTTCTGACCACTGTCTTTATGACCACCATGTTTCTGACCACTGTATTTCTGACCACTATGTTTCTGACCACTGTGTTCCTGACATCTTTGTTTCTGCCCACTGTTTATGACCACTGTGTTTCCGACCACAGTGTTTCTGACCACTGTGTTTTTGACCACCGTGTTTTTGATCATTGTGTTTTTGATCAGTGTGTTTCGGACCACTGTGTTTCTGACCACCGTGTTTCTGACCACTGTGTATCTTACCACTGTGTTTCTGACCACTGTGTTTCTGGCCAGTGTGTTTCTGACCACTATGTTTTTGACCAGTGAGTTTCTGACCACTGTGGTTCTGACCACCGTGTTTCTGACCACTGCGTTTCTAACCAGTGTGTTTTTGACCGCTGTGATTCTGAACAATGTGTTTCTGACCAGTGTGTTTCTGACCACTGTGTTTCTGACCACTGTGCTTCTGACCACTATGTTTCTGACCAGTTTGTTTCGGACGACCGTGTTTCTGACCAGTGTGTTTCTTACAACTGTGTTTCTGACCAGTATGTTTCTGACCACTGGGTTTGTGACCAGTGTGTTTCTGACCAGCGTGTTTCTGACCACTGTGCTTCTGACCACTGTGTTTCTGACCACTGAGTTTCTGACTGGTGTGTTTCTGACCAGTGTGCTTCTAACGAATGTGAATCTGACCAGTGTGTTTCTGACCAATGTGTTTCCGACCAGTGTGTTTCAGACCAATGTGTTTCTGACCAGTGTGCTTCTGACCACTGTGTTTCTGGCCACTCTGTTTCCGACCACTGTGTTCCTGAGCACTGTGTTTCTGACCAGTATTTTTCTGACCAATTTGTTTCTGACCAGTGTGTTTCTGACCAGTGTATTTCTGACCACTGTGTTTCTGACCACATTGTTTCTGACCACTGAGTTTCTGACCGGTGTATTTCTGACCAGTGTGTTTCTGACCACTGTGTATATGACCAGTGTGTTTCTGACCACTATGTGTCTGACCACTGTGTTTCTGACCAGTTTGTTTCTGACCAATCTGTTTCTGACCACTGTGTTTCTGACCACTGTGTTTCTGACCACTGTGTTTATGACCACTGTGTTTCAGACCACTGTGTTTCTAACCACTGTGTTTCTGACCCGTGTGTTTCTGACCACTGTGTTTCTGACCCGTGTGTTTCTGACCACTGTGTTTCTGACCCGTGTGTTTCTGACCACTGTGTTTCTGACCCGTGTGTTTCTGACCACTGTGTTTCTGACCAGTTTGTTTCTGACCAATCTGTTTCTGACCACTGTGTTTCTGACCACTGTGTTTCTGACCACTGTGTTTATGACCACTGTGTTTCAGACCACTGTGTTTCTAACCACTGTGTTTCTGACCCGTGTGTTTCAGACCACTGTGTTTCTGACAACTGTGTTTTTTACCATTGTGTTTCTGACCATTGTGTTTCTGACCAGTGTGTTTTTAACCAGTGCGTTTCCGACCAGTGTTTTCTGACCAGTGTGTTTCTGACCACAGTGTTTCTGACCAGTGTGTTTCTGACCAGTGTGTTTCTGACCACTTTGTTTCTGACCACTGTGTTTCGGACCAGTCTGTTTTGAACAACTGCATTTCTGGCCAATGTGTTTCTGACCACTGTGTTTTTGACCACTGTGTTTCAGACTACTGTGTTTCTGACCACTGTGTTTCTGACCGGTGTGTTTCTGACCACTGTGTTTCTGACCACTGTGTTTCCAACCACTGTGTTTCTGACCAGTGTGTTTCTGACCTGTGTGTTTATCACCACTGTGTTTCTGACCAATGTGTTTCTGACCACTGCGTTTCTCACCAGTGTGTTTCTGACCACTGTGTTTCTGACCACTGTGTTTCTTACCACTCTGTTTCTGACCAGTGTGTTTCTCACCAGTGTGTTTCTGACCACTGTGTGTCTGCCTAGTGTGTTTCTGACCAGTGTGTTTCTGACCACTGTGGTTCTGACCAGTGTGTTTCTGACCAATGTGTTTCTGACCACTGTCTTTCTGACCATTGTGTTTCTGACCAGTGTGTTTCTGACCACTGTGATTCTCACCGCTGTGTTTCTGACCACTGTGTTTCTGACCACTGTGGTTCTGACCACTACGATTATGACCAATGTGTTTCTGACCACTGTGCTTCTGACCACTGTACTTATGACCAATGTGTTTCGGACCACTGTGTTCCTGACCAATGTGTTTCTGCCCATTGTGTTTCTGACCACCGTATTTCTGAACGCAGCATTTTTGACAACTGTGTTTCTGACCACTGTGTTATGACCACTGTGTTGCTGACCACTGTGTTTCTGACCAGTGTGTTTATGAGCCCTGTGTTTCTGACCACTGTGTTTCTGACCAGTGTGTTTCTAACCACTGTATTTCTGACCAGTGGGTTTCTGACCAGTATGTTTCTGACCAATGTGTTCTGACCAGTGTGTTTCTGACCAATGTGTTTCTGAGCACTTTGTTTTTGAACGGCGTATTTCTGACCAGGGTATTTCTGACCACCATGTGTCTGACCGGTGTGTTTCTGACCACTGTGTTACCAACCATCGTGTTCCTGACCACTGTGTTTCTGACCAGTGTGTTCATGACCACTGTGTTTCTCACCAGTGTGTTTCTGCCCATTGTGTTTCTGACCAGTGTGTTTCTGACAACAGTGTTTCTGACCAGTGCGTTTCTGACCAGCATGTTTCTGACCACTGTGTGTATGACCAATGTGTTTCTGACCACTGTGTTTCTGACCAGTGTGTTTCCAACCACTGTGTTTATGACCACTGGGTTTCTGAATACTGTGCATCTGACCACTGTGTTTCTGACCAGTGTGTTTCTGATCAGTGTGTTTCTGACCAGTGTGTTTCTGACCAGTGTGTTTCAGACCAATGTGTTTCTGACCACTGTGTTTCTGACCACTGTGTTTCTGACCAGTGTCTTTCTGGCCACTGTGTTTCTGACCACTTCGTTTCTGACCAGTGTGTTTCTGACCACTGTGTTTCTGACCACATTGTTTCTGACCAGTGTGTCTGACCACTGTGTTTCCGGCCACTGTGCCCCTGACCAGGGTGTTTGTGACCACTATATTTGTAACCAATGTGTATCCGACCACTGTGTTTTTGACCACTGTGTTTATGACCACCGTGTTTCTGACCACTGTGTTTCTGACCAGTGTGTTTCTGACCAGTGTGTTTCAGACCAATGTGTTTCTGACCACTGTGTTTCTGACCACTGTGTTTCTGACCAGTGTCTTTCTGGCCACTGTGTTTCTGACCACTTCGTTTCTGACCAGTGTGTTTCTGACCACTGTGTTTCTGACCACATTGTTTCTGACCAGTGTGTCTGACCACTGTGTTTCCGGCCACTGTGCCCCTGACCAGGGTGTTTGTGACCACTATATTTGTAACCAATGTGTGTCCGACCACTGTGTTTTTGACCACTGTGTTTCTGACCACCGTGTTTCTGACCACTGTGTTTCTGACCAGTGTGTTTCTGACCACTGTGGTTCTGACCACTGTGTTTCTGACCACTGCGTTTCTGACCAGTGTGTTTCTGACCGCTGTGTTTCTGAACAGTGTGTTTCTGACCAGTGTGTTTCTGACCACTGTGTTTCTGACCACTGTGTTTCGGACCACTATGTTTCTGACCATTTTGTTTCGGACCACTGTATTTCTGACCACTGTGTTTCTTGCCACTGTGTTTCTGACCAGTATGTTTCTAACCACTGCGTTTGTGACCAGTGTGTTTCTGACCACTGTGTTTCTTACCACTGTATTTCTGACAAATGTGTTTCTGACCTGTGTGTTTCTGACCAGCGTTTTTCTGACCACTGTGCTTCTGACCACTGCGTTTCTGACAACTGAGTTTCTGACCGGTGTGTTTCTGACCAGTGTGTTTGTGACCACTGTGTATCTGACCAGTGTGTTTCTGACCAATGTGTTTCTGACCAGTGTGTTTCAGACCAGGTTGTTTCTGACCAGTGTGTTTCTGACCACTGTTATTCTCGCAACTGTGTTTCTGACCACTGTGTTTCTGACCAGTGTGTTTCTGACCAGTGTGTTTCTGACCAATGTGTTTCTGACCAGTGTGTTTCAGACCAGTGTGTTTCTCACCAGTGTGTTGCTGACCACTGTGTGTCTGACCACTGTGTTTCTGACCAGTTTGTTTCTGACCACTGTGTTTCTGACCACTGTGTTCTGACCACTGTGTTTATGACCACTGCGTTTCAGACCACTGTGTTTCTAACCACTGTGTTTCTGACCAGTGTGTTTCAGACCACTGTGTTTCTGAAAACTGTGTTTCTTACCATTGTGTTTCTGACCATTGTGTTTCTGACCAGTGTGTTTCTAACCAGTGTGTTTCAGACCAGTGTTTTCTGACCAGTGTGTTTCTGACCACAGTGTTTCTGACCAGCGTGTTACTGACCAGTGTGTTTCTGACCACTGTGTTTCTGACCAGTGTGTTTTTGACCACTGTGTTTCGGACCAGTCTATTTCTGACAACATCATTTCTGACCACTTTGTTTCTGACCACTGTGTTTCTGACCACTGTGTTTCTGGCTACTATGTTTCTGACCAGTGTGTTTCTGACCACTGTGTTTCTGACCAGTGTGTTTCTGACCATCGTGTTTCTGACCACTGTGTTTCTAACCACCGTGTTTCTGACCAGTATGTTTCTGACCAGTGTGTTTCTGACCACTGTGCTTCCGACCACAGTGTTTCCGACCACTGCGTTTCTAACTAGCGTGTTTCTGACCACTGTGTTTTTTACCACATTGTTTCTGACCACCGTGTTTCTGACCACTTTGTTTCTGACCACTGTGCCACTGACCAATGTGTTTCTGACCACTGTGTTTCTGACCACTGTGTTTCTTACCACTCAGTTTCTGACCAGTGTGTTTCTCACCAGTGTGTTTTTGACCACTGTGTTTCTGACCACTGTGTTTTTTACCAGTGTGTTTCTAACCACTGTGTTTCTGACAAGTATGTTTCTGACCAGTGTGTGTCTGACCAGTGTGTGTCTGCCCAGTGTGTTTCTGACCAGTGTGTTTCTGACCACAGTGGTTCTGACCACTGTGCTTCTGACCAGTGTGTTTCTGACCAGTGTGTTTATGACCACTGTCTTTCTGACCATTGTGTTTCTGACGAGTGTGTTTCTGACCACCGTGATTCTCACCACTGTGTTTCGGACCACTGTGTTTCTGACCACTGTGATACCATTACGATTATGACCAATGTGTTTCTGACCACTGTGCTTCTGACCACTGTGCTTATGACCAATGTGTTTCTGACCACTGTGTTCCTGACCAATGTGCTTCTGACCACTGTGTTTCTGCCCACCATGTTTCTGGCCACAGCGTTGCTGACCACTGTTTTCTGACCACTGTGGTCTGACCACTGTGTTTCTGACCGCTCTGTTTCTGACTTGTGTTTTTCTGAGAACTGTGTTTCTGACCATTCTGTTTCTGACCAGTGTGTTTTTTACCGCTGTGTTTATTACCAATGTGTTTCTGACCACTGTGTTCCTGACCAGTGTGTTTATGGCCAGTGTGTTTCTGACCGCTGTGTTTCTGGCCACTGTGTTTCTGACCACTGTGTTTCTGACCATTGTGTTTCCGACCACTGTGTTTCTGACCAGTGTGTTTCTGACCAGCGTGTTTTTGTTCGCTGTGTTTCTCACCACTGTGTTTATGCCCACAGTGTTTCTGACCACTCTGTTTCTGACCACTGTGTTTCTGATTAGTGTGTTTCTGACCAGTATGTTTCTGACCACTGTGTGTCTGACCAGTGTGTTTCTGACCAGTTTGTTTTGGACCAGTGTGTTTCTGACCACTGTGTTTCTGGCCCGTGTGTTTCTGACCAGTGTGTTTTTGACCAGCGTGTTTCTGACCAGTGTGTTTCTGACCACTGTGTTTCTGACCACTGTGTTTCTGACCAGTATGTTTCTAACCACTGTGTGTCTCACCACTGTGTTTCTGACCACCGTGTTCCTGACCAGTGTCTTTCTGACCAATGTGTTTCTGACCAGTGTGTTTCAGACAAGTGTGTTTCTGACCAGTGTGTTTCTGACCACTGTGTTTCTGACCACTGTGTTTCTGACCACTGAGTTTCTAACCAGTGTGTTTCTGACCAGTGTGTTTCTGACCACTGTGCTTATGACCAATGTGTTTCTGACCAATGTGTTCCTACTAATGTGTTTCTGACCATTGTGTTTCTGACCACCGTGTTTCTAACCACATCGTTGCTGACCACTGTGTTTCTGACCACTGTGTTCTCACCACTGTGTTTCTGACCGCTGTGTTTCTGACCGGTGTTGTTCTGACCACTGTGTTTCTGACCACTGTGTTTCTGACCAGTGTGTTTTTTACCGCTGTGTTTATGACCATTGTGTTTCTGACCACTGTGTTTTTGACCAATGTGTTTCTGACCAGTGTGTTTCTGAACACTGTGCTACTCACCACTGTGTTTCTGACCAATGTGATTCTGACCAATGTGTTTCTGACCACTGTGTTTCTGACCACTGTGTTCCTGACCAGTGTGTTTCTGGCCAGTGTGTTTCTGACCGCTGTGTATCTGGCCACTGTGTTTCTGCCCAGTGTGTTTCTGACCATTGTGTTTCCGACCACTGTTTTTCTGACTAGTGTGTTTCTTACCAGCGTGTTTATGATCGCTGTGTTTCTCACCACTGTGTTTATGACCACTGTATTTCTGACCACTGTGTTTCTGACCAGTGTGTTTCTGATTAGTGTGTTTCTGACCAGTATGTTTCTGACCACTGTGTGTCTGAGCAGTGTGTTTCTGACCAGTGTGTTTTAGACCAGTGTGTTTCTGACCACTGTGTTTCTGACCAGATTGTTTCTGACCAGTGTGTTTTTGTCCAGTGTGTTTCTGACCAGTGTGTTTCTGACCACTGTGTTTCTGACCACTGTGTTTCTGACCAGTGTGTTTCTGACCATTGTGTTTCTGACCACTGGGTTTCTGACCACTGTGTTTCTCACCACTGTGTTTCTGCAAATGTATGTCTGACCACGGTGTTTCTGACCACTGCATTCCCGACCACTGTGTTTCCGACCACTGTGTTTCTCACCACCGTGTTTCTGACCGCCGTGTTTCTGACCACTGTGATTCTGACCACTGTGTTTCTGACCGCTGTGTTTCTGACCACAGTCTTTCTGGCCACTGTGTTTCTGACCTGTGTGTTTCTGACCAGTGTGCTTCTGACAACTGTGTTTCAGACCACTGTGTTTCAGACCTTTGTGTTTCTGACCACCGTCTTTCTGACCACCGTGGTTCTGACCAGTGTGTTTCTGACCAGTGTGTGTCTGCCCAGTGTGTTTCTAACCAGTGTGTTTCTGACCACAGTGGTTCTGACCAATGTGCTTCTGACCAGTGTGTTTTTGACCAGTGTGTTTCTGACCACTGTCTTTCTGACCATTGTGTTTCTGACTAGTGTGTTTCTGACCACTGTGATTCTCACCACTGTCTTTCTGACCACTGTGTTTCTGACCACTGTGATTCTGACCACTACAATTATGACCAATGTGTTTCTGACCACTGTGCTTCTGACCACTGTGCTTATGACCAACGTGTTTCTGACCACTGTGTTCCTGACCAATGTGTTTCTGACCACTGTGTTTCTGACCACCGTCTTTCTGACCACAGCGTTGCTGACCACTGTGTTTATGACCACTGTGGTCTGACCACTCTGTTTCTGACCGCTGTGTTTGTGACTGGTGTTTTTCTGACCAATGTGTTTCTGACCAATGTGTTTCAGACCAGTGTGTTTCTGACCAGTGTGTTTCTGACCAGTGTGTTTCTGACCACTGTGTTCTGACCACTGAGTTTCTGACCAGTGTGTTTCTGACCACTGTGTTTCTGACCACTGTGTATACGACCGGCGTGTTTCTGACCACTGTGTGTCTGACCACTGTGTTTCTGACCAGTTTGTTTCTGACCATTGTGTTTATGACCACTGTGTTTCTGACCACTGTGTTTATGACCACTGTGGTTCTGACCACTGTGTTTCTGACCACTGTGTTTATGACCACTGTGTTTCAGACCACTGTGTTTCTAACCACTGTGTTTCTGACCAGTGTGTAGCAGACCACTGTGTTTCTGACAACTGTGTTTCTTACCATTGTGTTTCTGACCATTGTGTTTCTGACCAGTGTGTTTCTAACCAGTGTGTTTCAGACCAGTGTTTTCTGACCAGTGTGTTTCTGACCACTGTGTTTCTGACTACTGTGCTTCTGACCAGTGTGTTTCTGACCAGTGTGCTTCTGACCACTGTGTTTCTGACCAGTGTGTTTCAGACCACTGTGTTTCTGACCACTGTGTTTCCGACCACTGTGTTTCTGACCACTGTGTGTCTGACTAGTGTGTTTCTGACCAGTGTGTTTCTAACCAGTGTGTTTCAGACCAGTGTTTTCTGACCAGTGTGTTTCTGACCACTGTGTTTCTGACTACTGTGCTTCTGACCAGTGTGTTTCTGACCAGTGTGCTTCTGACCACTGTGTTTCTGACCAGTGTGTTTCTGACCAGTGTGTTTCTTACCATTGTGTTTCTGACCATTGTGTTTCTGACCAGTGTGTTTCTAACCAGTGTGTTTCAGACCAGTGTTTTCTGACCAGTGTGTTTCTGACCACAGTGTTTCTGACCAGTGTATTACTGACCAATGTGTTTCTGACCACTATGTTTCTGACCAGTGTGTTTCTGACCACTATGTTTCGGACCGGTCTGTTTCTGACAGCTGCGTTTATGACCACTGTGTTTCTGACCAGTGTGTTTCTGACCACTGTGTTTCTGACTACTGTGCTTCTGACCAGTGTGTTTCTGACCAGTGTGTTTCTGACCATTGTGTTTCTGACCACTGTGTTTCCGACCACTGTGTTTCTGACCACTGTGTGTCTGACTAGTGTGTTTCTGACTACCGTGTTTCTGACCACTGTGTTTCTAACCACCGTGTTTCTGACCAATGTGTTTCTGACCAGTGTGTTTCTGACCACTGTGTTTCTGACCACTGTGTTTCTGACTACTGCGTTTCTAACCAGCGTTTTTCTCACCACTGTGTTATTTACCACAGTGTTTCTGACCACCGTGTTTCTGACCACTTCGTTTCAGACCACTGTGCCAAATTAGTGTGTTTCTGACCACTGTGTTTCTGACCACTGTGATTCTTACCACTCAGTTTCTGACCAGTGTGTTCCTCACCAGTGTGTTTTTCACCACTGTGTTTCTGACCACTGTGTTTTTTACCAGTGTGTTTCTAACCACTGTGTTTCCGACAAGTGTGTTTCTGAGCAGTGTGTTTCTGACCAGTGTGTGTCTGCCCAGTGTGTTTCTGACCATTGTGTTTCCGACCACTGTGGTTCTGACTAGTGTGTTTCTGACCAGTGTGTTTCTCACCAGTGTGTTTCTGACCACTGTCTTTGTGACTATTGTGTTTCTGACCAGTGTGTCTCTGACCACTGTGATTCTCACCACCGTGTTTCTGACCACTGTGTTTCTGACCACTGTGATTCCGACCACTACGATTATGACCAATGTGTTTCTGACCACTGTGCTTCTGACCACTGTGCTGATGACCAATGTGTTTCTGACCAATGTGTTCCTACCAATGTGTTTCTGACCACTGTGTTTCTGACCACCGTGCCTCTGACCACATCGTTGCTGACCACTGTGTTTCTGACCACTGTGTTTTCACCACTGTGTTTCTGACCGCTGTGTTTCTGACCGGTATTTTTCTGACCACTGTGTTTCTGACCACTGTGTTTCTGACCTGTGTGTTTTTTACCGCTGTGTTTCTGACCATTGTGTTTCTGACCACTGTGTTTTTGACCAATGTGTTTCTGACCAGTGTGTTTTGAACACCGTGCTACTGACCACTGTGTTTCTGACCAATGTGATTCTGACCAATGTGTTTCTGACCACTGTGTCTCTGACCATTGTGTACCTGACCAGTGTGTTTCTGGCCAGTGTGTTTCTGACCGCAGTGTTTCTGGCCACTGTGTTTCTGACCAGTATGTTTCTGACCATTGTGTTTCCGACCACTGTTTTTCTGACCAGTGTGTTTCTGACCAGCGTGTTTATGATCGCTGTGTTTCTCACTAGTGTGTTTATGACCACTGTGTTTCTGACCACTGTGTTTCTGATTAGTGTGTGTCTAACCAATATGTTTCTGACCACTGTGTGTCTGACTAGTGTGTTTCTGACCAGTGTGTTTTGGACCAGTATGTTTCTGACCACTGTGTTTCTGACCAGTGTGTTTTTGTCCAGTGTGTTTCTGACCAGTGTGTTTCTGACCACTGTGTTTCTAACCACTGTGTTTCTGACCAGTGTGTTTCTGACCACTGTGTTTCTGACCACTGTCATTCTGACCACAGTGTTTCTCACCACTGTGTTTCTGACCACTGTATGTCTGACCACCGTGTTTCTGACCACTGCGTTCCCGACCACTGTGTTTCTGACCACTGTGTTTCTGACCACCGTGTTTCTGACCGCCGTGTTTCTGACCAGTGTGTTTCTGACCACTGTGTTTGTGACCACTGTGTTTCTGACCACAGTCTTTCTGGCCACTGTGTTCCTGACCAGTGTGTTTCTGACAAGTGTGCTTCTGACCACTGCGTTTCAGACCACTGTGTTTCAGACCCTCTGTTTCTCACCACCGTGGTTCTGACCACCGTGGTTCTGACCACCGTGTTTCTGACCACCGTGGTTCTGACGAGTGTGTTTCTGACCAGTGTGTGTCTGCCAAGTGTGTTTTTGACCAGTGTGTTTCTGACCACTGCGCTACTGACCACTGTGTTTCTCACCAATGTGATTTTGCATTATGTGTTTCTGACCACTGTGTTTCTAACCACAGAAATCCTGACCAGTGTGTTTCTGGCCAGTGTGTTTCTGACTGCTGTGTTTCTGGCCACTGTGTTTCTGACCAGTGTGTTTTTGACCATTGTGTTTCCGACCACTGTGTTTCTGACTGGTGTGTTTCTGACCAGCGTGATTCTGTTCGCTGTGTTTCTCACCACTGTGTTCATGACCACTGTGTTTCTGACCACTATGTTTCTGACCACTGTGTTTCTGATTAGTGTGTTTCTGACCAGTATGCTTCTGACCACTGTGTGTCTGACCAGTGTGTTTCTGACCAGTGTGTTTTGGACCAGTGTGTTTCTGACCACTGTGTTTCTGACCAGTGTGTTTCTGACCAGTGTGTTTTTGACCAGTGTGTTTCTGACCA
>SZWC01000951.1:94544-106567 GCA_023375785.1 Penium margaritaceum
TGTGTTTCTGACCAGTGTGTTTCTGACCACTGTGTTTCTGACCACTGTGTTTCTGACCAGTGTGTTTTGGACCACTATGTTTCTGACCGCTCTGTTTCTGACCACTGTGTTTCTGACCACTGTGTTTCTGACCAGTGTGTTTCTGACCAATGTGTTTATGACCAGTGTGTTTCAGACCAGTGTGTTTCTGACCAGTGTGTTTCTGACCACTGTGTTTCTGACCACTGTGTTTCTGACCACTGAGTTTCTGACCGGTGTGTTTCTGACCAGTGTGTTTCTGACCACTGTGTATACGACCGGTGTCTTTTTGACCACTGTGTGTCTGACCACTGTGTTTCTGACCAGTTTGTTTCTGACCACTGTGTTTCTGACCACTGTGTTTCTGACCACTGTGTTTATGACCACTGTGTTTCAGACCACTGTGTTTCTAACCATTGTGTTTCTCACAAGTGTGTTTCAGACCACTGTGTTTCTGACAACTGTGTTTCTTACCATTGTGTTTCTGACCATTGTGTTTCTGACCAGTGTGTTTCTAACCAGTGTCTTTCAAACCAGTGTTTTCTGACCAGTGTGTTTCTGACCATAGTGTTTCTGACCAGTGTGTTACTGGCCAGTGTGTTTCTCACCACTGTGTTTCAGACCAGTCTGTTTCTGACAACTGCGTGTTTGACCACTTTGTTTCCGACCACTGTGTTTCTGACAACTGTGTTTCTGACTACTGTGTTTCTGACCAGTGTGTTTCTGACCAGTGTGTTTCTGACCACTGTGTTTCTGACCACCGTGTTTCCGACCACTGTGTTTCTGACCACTGTGTGTCTGACTAGTGTGTTTCTGACTACTGTGTTTTTGACCCTTGTGTTTCTAACCACCGTGTTTCTGACCAGTCTGTTTCTGACCAGTGTGTTTCTGACCAGTGTGTTTCTGACCACTGTGTTCCGGACCACTGCGTTTCTAACCAGCGTTTTCATCACCACTGTGTTTTTGACTACAGTGTTTCTGACCACCGTGTTTCTGACCACTTTGTTTCTGACCACTGTGCCACCGACCAGTGTGTTTCTGACCACTGTTTTTCTGACCACTGTGATTCTTACCACTCAGTTTCTGACCAGTGTGTTTCTCACCAGTGTGTTTTTCACCAATGTGTTTCTGACCACTGTGTTTTTTACCAGTGTGTTTCTAACCACTGTGTTTCCGACAAGTGTGTTTCTCACCAGTATGTTTCTGCCCAGTGTGTTTCGGACCATTGTGTTTCTGACCACTGTGGTTCTGACCAGTGTGTTTCTGACCAGTGTGTTTCTGACCAGTGTGTTTCTGACCACTGTCTTCCTGACCATTGTGTTTCTGACCAGTGTGTTTCTGACCATTGTGATTCTCACCACTGTGTTTGTGACCACTGTGTTTCTGACCACTGTGATTCCGACCACTAAAATTATGACCAATGTGTTTCTGACCACTGTGCTTCTGACCACTGTGATTATGACCAATGTGTTTCTGACCAATGTGTTCCTACCAATGTGTTTTTGACCATTGTGCTTCTGACCACCGTGTTTCTGACCGGTGTTTTTCTGACCACTGTGTTTCTGACCACTGTGTTTCTGGCCAGTGTGTTTTTTACCGCTGTGTTTCTGACCACTGTGTTTCTGACCACTGTGTTTTTGACCAATGTGTTTCTGACCTGTGTGTTTCTGAACACTGTGCTACTGACCACTATGTTTCTGACCAATGTGATTCTGACCAATGTGTTTCTGACCACTGTGTTTCTGACCACTGTGTTCCTGACCAGTGTGTTTATGGCCAGTGCGTTTCTGACCGCTGTGTTTCTGGCCACTGTGTTTCTGACCAGTGTGTCTCTGACCATTGTGTTTCCGACCACTGTGTTTCTGATTAGTGTGTTTGTGACCAGTATGTTTCTGACCACTGTGTGTCTGACCAGTGTGTTTCTGACCAATGTGTTTTGGACCAGTGTGTTTTTGACCACTGTGTTTCTGACCAGAGTGTTTCTGACCAGTGTGTTTTTGACCAGTGTGTTTCTGACCAGTGTGTTTCTGACCGGTGCGTTTCTGACCACTGTGTTTCTGACCAGTGTGTTTCTGACCACTGTGTTTCTGACCCCTGTGTTTCTGACCACTGTGTTTCTCACCACTGTGTTTCTGACCATTGTATGTCTGACCACCATGTTTCTGACCACTGCGTTCCCGACCACTGTGTTTCTGACCACTGTGTTTCTGACCACTGTGTTTCTGACCAGTGTGTTTCTGACCAGTGTGTTTCTGACCACTGTGTTTCTGACCACTGTATTTCTGACCACCATGTTTCTGACCACTGCGTTCCCGACCACTGTGTTTCTGACCACTGTGTTTCTGACCACTGTGTTTCTGACCAGTGTGTTTCTGACCAGTGTGTTTCTGACCACTGTGTTTCTGACCACAGTCTTTCTGGCCACTGTGTTTCTGACCAGTGTGTTTCTGACCAGTGTGCTTCTGACCACTGTGTTTCAGACCACTGTGTTTCGGTCCTCTGTGTTTCTGACCACCGTGTTTCTGACCACCGTGTTTCTGACCAGTGTGTTTCTGACCAGTGTGTTTCTGACCACTGTGGTGTGTTTCTCATCCTTTCTGGCCACTGTGTTTCTGACCAGTGTGTTTCTGACCAGTGTGCTTCTGACCACTGTGTTTCAGACCACTGTGTTTCGGTCCTCTGTGTTTCTGACCACCGTGTTTCTGACCACCGTGTTTCTGACTAGTGTGTTTCTGACCAGTGTGTGTCTGCCCAGTGTCTTTCTGACCAGTGTGTTTCTGACCACAGTGGTTATGACCAGTGTGCTTCTGACCAGTGTGTTTCTGACCAGTGTGTTTCTGACCACTGTCTTTCTGACCATTGTGTTTCTGACCAGTGTGTTTCTGACCACTGTGATTCTCACCACTGTGTTTCTGACCAGTGTGTTTCTGACCAGTGTGTTTCTGACCACTGTCTTTCTGACCATTGTGTTTCTGACCAGTGTGTTTCTGACCACTGTGATTCTCACCACTGTGTTTCTGACCACTGTGTTTTTGACCACTGTGATTCTGACCACTACGATTATGACCAATGTGTTTCTGACCACTGTGCTTCTGACCACTGTGCTTATGACCAATGTGTTTCTGACCACTGTGTTCCTGACCAATGCGTTTTTTATCACTGTGTTTCTGACCATCGTGTTTCTGACCACAGCGTTGCTGACCACGGTGTTTCTGACCACTGGGGTCTGACCACTGTGTTTCTGACCGCAGTGTTTCTGTCTGGTGTTTTTCTGACCACTGTGTTTCTGACCACAGTGTTTCTGACCAGTCTGTTTTTCACCGCTGTGTTTCTTACCAATGTGTTTCTGACCACTGTGTTTTTGACCAATGTGTTTCTGACCAGTGTGTTTCTGACCACTGTGCTACTGACCACTGTGTTTCTGACCAATGTGATTCTAACCAATGTGTTTCAGACCGCCGTGTTCCTGACCACTGTGTTCCTGACCAGTGTGTTTCTGGCCAGTGTGCTTCTGACCGCTGTGTTTCTGGCCACTCCGTTTCTGACCAGTGTGTTTTTGACCATTGTGTTTCCGACCACTGTGTTGCTGACCAGTGTGTTTCTGACCAGCGTGATTCTGTTCGCTGTGTTTCTCACCACTGTGTTTATGACCACTGTGTTTCTGACCACTATGTTTCTGACCACTTTGTTTATGACTAGTGTGTTTCTGACCAGTATGTTTCTGACCACTGTGTGTCTGAACAGTGTGTTTCTGACCAGTGTGTTTTGGACCAGTGTGTTTCTGACCACTGTGTGTCTGGACAGTGTGTTTCTGACCAGTGTGTTTTAGACCAGTGTGTTTCTGACCACTGTGTTTCTAACCACTGTGTTTCTAACCACACTGTTTCTGACCACTGTGCTTCCGACCACTGTGTTTCTGACCACTATGTTTCTGACCACTATGTTTCTGACCACTGTGTTTCTGACCACTGTGTTTCTGACCACTGTCTTTCTGACCAGTCTGTTTCTGACCACTGTGTTCCAGACCACCGTGTTTCTGACCAGTGTGTTTCTGACCGCTGTGTTTCTGACCAGTGAGTTTCAGAACAGTGTGTTTCTGACCAGTGTGTTTCTAACCAGTGTGTTTCTGGCCATCGTGTTTCTGACCAGTGTGTTTCTGACCGCTGTGTTTCTGACCAGTGAGTTTCAGAACAGTGTGTTTCTGACCAGTGTGTTTCTAACCAGTGTGTTTCTGGCCATCGTGTTTCTGACCAGTGTGTTTCTGACCATTGTGTTTTTTATTAGTGTGTTTCTGACCAGTGTGTTTCAGACCAGTGTTTTTCTGACCACTGTGTTTATGACCACTGTTTTTCGGACTTCTATATTTCTGACCAATTTGTTTCTGACCAATGTATTTACTATCAGTGTGTTTCTGACGACGGTGTTTCTGACCACTATGCGCCTGACCACTATGTTTCTGACCACTGTGTTTCTGACCACTGTGTTTCTGACCACAATGTTTCTGATCGGTGTGTTTCTGACCAGTGTGTTTATGACGACTGTGTTTCTGACAACTGGGTTTCTGACCACTGTGTTTCTGACCACTGTCTTTCTGAGCAGTTTGTTTCTGACTACTGTGTCTATGACCACTGTGTTTCTGGCCACTGTGTTTCTGACCCTTGTCTTTCTGACCGCTGTGTTTCTGACAACCGTGTTTCTGACCACTGTGTTTCTGACCACTGTGTTTCTGACCAATGTGTTTCCAACCAGTGTGTTTCTGACCACTGTGTTTGCGACCACTTTGTTGCTGACCACTTTGTTTCTGACCACTGTGTTTCTGACCAATGTGCCCCTGACCGGTGTGTTTCTGACCACTGTGTTTTCGACCACTGTGCTTCTGACCACTATGTTTCTGACCAGTGTGTTTCTGACCGGTGTGTTTCTGACCAGTGTGTTTCTGACCACTGTGTTTCTGACGAGTGTGTTTCTGACCACTGTGTTTCTGACCAGTGTGTTTCTGACCAGTGCGTTTCTGACCAATGTGTTTCTGACCACCGTGTTTCTGATCACTGTGTTTCTGACCAGTGTGTTTCTGACCAGTGCGTTTCTGACCAATGTGTTTCTGACCACCGTGTTTCTGATCACTGTGTTTCTAACCAGTGTGTTTCTAACCAGTGTGTTTCTTACCAATGTGTTTCTGACCAGTGTGCTTCTGACCAGTGTGTTTCTGACCAGTGTGTTTCTGACCAATATGGTTCTGACCAGTGTGTTTCAGTCCAGTGTGTTTCTGACCAGTGTGTTTCTGACCACTGTTTTTCTGACCGGTTTGTTTCTGACCAGCGTGTTTCTGACCACTGTGTTTCTGACCACTGTGTTTATCTCCACTGTGTTTCTGAGCACTGTGTTTCTGACCACTGTGATTCTGACCACTGTGTATCTGACCAGTGTGTTTCTGACCACTGTGTTTCTGACCACGGTCTTTCTGGCCACTGTGTTTCTGACCAGTGTGTTTCTGACCAGTGTGCTTCTGACCACTGTGTTTCAGACCACTGTGTTTCGGTCCTTTGTGTTTCTGACCACCGTGTTTCTGACCACCGTGTTTCTGACTAGTGTGTTTCTGACCACTGTGTTTCTGACTAGTGTGTTTCTGACCACTGTGTTTCTGACTAGTGTGTTTTTTACCACTGTGTTTCTGACCAGTGTGTTCCTGCCCACTGTGGTTCTGACCACCATGTTTCTGACCAGTGTGTTTCTGACCTCTGTGTGTCCGACCTGTGTGTTTCTGACCAGTGTGTTCCTGACCAGTGTGTTTCTGACCAGTGTGTTTCTGACCAGTGTGTTTCTGACCATTGTGTTTCTGACAAGTGTGTTTCTGACCTGTGTGTTTCTGACCAATGTGTTTCTGACCACGGTGTTTCTGACCAGTGTGTTTCCCACCAGTGTGGATCAAACCACTGTGTTTCTGACCAGTGTGTTTATGACCACCGTGTTTCAGACCATTGTGTTTCTGACAACTGTGTTTTTGACCACTGTGTTTCTGACCACTGTTTCTGACCACTGTGTTTCTGACCAATATGTTTCTAACCACCGTGTTTCTAACCACCGTGTTTCTCACCAGTGTGTTTTTGACCAGTGTGTTTCTGACCGGTGTGTTTCTGACCAGTGTGTTTCTGACCACTGTGTTTCTGACGAGTGTGTTTCTGACCACTGTGTTTCTGACCAGTGTGTTTCTGACCAGTGCGTTTCTGACCAATGTGTTTCTGACCACCGTGTTTCTGATCACTGTGTTTCTAACCAGTGTGTTTCTAACCAGTGTGTTTCTTACCAGTGTGTTTCTGACCAGTGTGTTTCTGACCAGTGCGTTTCTGACCAATGTGTTTCTGACCACCGTGTTTCTGATCACTGTGTTTCTAACCAGTGTGTTTCTAACCAGTGTGTTTCTTACCAGTGTGTTTCTGACCAGTGTGCTTCGGACCAGTGTGTTTATGACCAGTGTGTTTCTGACCAATATGGTTCTGTCCAGTGTGTTCCAGTCCAGTGTGTTTCTGACCAGTGTGTTTCTGACCACTGTTTTTCTGACCGGTTTGTTTCTGACCAGCGTGTTTCTGACCACGGTGTTTCTGACCACTGCGTTCCCGACCACTGTGTTTCTCACCACTGTGTTTCTAACCACCGTGTTTCTGACCACTGTGTTTCTGACCACTGTGTTTCTGACCACTGTGTTTCTGACCACAGTCTTTCTGGCCACTGTGTTTCTGACCAGTGTGTTTCTGACCAGTGTGCTTCTGACCACTGTGTTTCAGACCACTGTGTTTCTGACCACTGTGTTTCTGACCACAGTCTTTCTGGCCACTGTGTTTCTGACCAGTGTGTTTCTGACCAGTGTGCTTCTGACCACTGTGTTTCAGACCACTGTGTTTCGGTCCTTTGTGTTTCTGACCGCCGTGTTTCTGACCACCGTGTTTCTGACTAGTGTGTTTCTGACCAGTGTGTGTCTGCCCAGTGTCTTTCTGACCAGCGTGTTTCTGACCACAGTGGTTCTGACCAGTGTGCTTCTGACCAGTGTGTTTCTGACCAGTGTGTTTCTGACCACTGTCTTTCTGACCATTGTGTTTCTGACCAGTGTGTTTCTGACCAGTGTGCTTCTGACCAGTGTGTTTCTGACCAGTGTGTTTCTGACCACTGTCTTTCTGACCATTGTGTTTCTGACCAGTGTGTTTCTGACCACTGTGATTCTCACGACTGTGTTTCTGACCACTGTGTTTCTGACCACTGTGATTCTGACCACTACATTTATGACCAATGTGTTTCTGACCACTGTGCTTCTGACCACTGTGCTTATGACCAATGTGTTTCTGACCACTGTGTTCCTGACCAATGCGTTTTTTACCACTGTGTTTCTGACCACCGTGTTTCTGACCACAGCGTTGCTGACCACGGTGTTTCTGACCACTGGGGTCTGACCACTGTGTTTCTGACCGCAATGTTTCTGACTGGTGTTTTTCTGACCACTGTGTTTCTGACCAGTCTGTTTTTTACCGCTGTGTTTCTTACCAATGTGTTTCTGACCACTGTGTTTTTGACCAATGTGTTTCTGACCAGTGTGTTTCTGACCACTGTGCTACTGACCACTGTGTTTCTGACCAATATGATTCTAACCAATGTGTTTCTGACCGCCGTGTTCCTGACCACTGTGTTCCTGACCAGTGTGTTTCTGGCCAGTGTGTTTCTGACGGCTGTGTTTCTGGCCACTCCGTTTCTGACCAGTGTGTTTTTGACCATTGTGTTTCCGACCACTGTGTTTCTAACCAGTGTGTTTCTAACCAGCGTGATTCTGTTCGCTGCGTTTCTCACCACTGTGTTTATGACCACTGTGTTTCTGACCACTATGTTTCTGACCACTGTGTTTCTGACTAGTGTGTTTCTGACCAGTATGTTTCTCACCACTGTGTGTCTGAACAGTGTGTTTCTGACCAGTGTGTTTTGGACCAGTGTGTTTCTGACCAGTGTGTTTCTGACCAGTGTGTTTCTGACCACTGTGTTTCTGACTACTGTGTTTCTGACCACTGTGTTTATGTCCACTGTGTTTCAGACCACTGTGTTTCTAACCACTGTGTTTCTGACCAGTGTGTTTCAGACCACTGTGTTTCTGACAACTGTGTTTCTTACCATTGTGTTTCTGACCATTGTGTTTCTGACCAGTGTGTTTCTGACCAGTGTGTTTCTGACCAGTGTGTTTCTGACCAGTGTGTTTCTGACCAGTGTGTTTCTGACCAGTGTGTTTCTGACCAGTGTGTTTCTGACCAGTGTGTTTCTGACCAGTGTGTTTCTGACCAGTGTGTTTCTGACCAGTGTGTTTCTGACCAGTGTGTTTCTGACCACTGTGTTTCTGACCACTGTGTTTCTAACCACTGTGTTTCTGACCAGTGTGTTTCAGACCACTGTGTTTCTGACAACTGTGTTTCTTACCATTGTGTTTCTGACCATTGTGTTTCTGACCAGTGTGTTTCTAACCAGTGTGTTTCAGATTAGTGTTTTCTGACCAGTGTGTTTCTGACCACAGTGTTTGTGACCACTGTGTTACTGGACAGTGTGTTTCTCACCACTGTGTTTTGGACCAGTCTGTTTCTGACAACTGTGTGTCTGACAACTTTGTTTCCGACCACTGTGTTTCTGTAAACTCTGTTTCTGACTACTGTGTTTCTGACCAGTGTGTTTCTGACCAGTGTGTTTCTGACCACTGTGTTTCTGACCACCGTGTTTCCGACCACTGTGTTTCTGACCACTGTGTGTCTGACTAGTGTGTTTCTGACTACTGTGTTTCTGACCCTTGTGTTTCTAACCACTGTGTTTCTGACCACTGTGATTCTGACCACTACGATTATGACCAATGTGTTTCTGACCAATGTGCTTCTGACCACTGTGCTTATGACCAATGTGTTTCTGACCAATGTGTTCCTACCAATGTGTTTCTGACCATTGTACTTCTGACCACCGTGTTTCTGACCACAGCGTTGCTGACCACTGTGTTTTTGACCACTGTGTACTGCCACTGTGGTTCTGACCGCTGTGTTTCTGACCGGTGTTTTTCTGACCACTGTGTTTCTGACCACTGTGTTTCTGGCCAGTGTGTTTCTGACCACTGTGTTTCTGACCACTGTGTTTCTGACCAGTGTGTTTTTGAACACTGTGCTACTGACCACTGTGTTTCTGACCAATTTGATTCTGACCAATGTGTTTCTGACCACTGTGTTTCTGACCACTGTGTTCCTGACCAGTGTGTTTCTGGCCAGTGTGTTTCTGGCCAGTGTGTTTCTGACCAGTGTGTCTCTGACCATTGTGTCCGACCACTGTTTTTCTGACCAGTGTGTCTCTGACCAGCGTGTTTATGATCGTTGTGTTTCTCACCACTGTGTTTATGACCACTGTGTTTCTGACCACTGTGTTTCTGACCACTGTGTTTCTCATTAGTGTGTTTCTGACCAGTATGTTTCTGACCACTGTGTGTCTGACCAGTGTGTTTCTGACCAATGTGCTTTGGACCAGTGTGTTTTTCACCACTGTGATTCTGACCAGAGTGTTTCTGACCAGTGTGTTTTTGACCAGTGTGTTTCTGACCAGTGTGGTTCTGACCACTGTGTTTCTGACCACTGTGTTTCTGACCAGTGTGTTTCTGACCACTGTGTTCTGACCACTGTGTTTATGACCACTGTGTTTCTAACCACTGTGTTTCTGACCACTCTATGTCTGACCACCGTGTTTCTGACCACTGCGTTCCCGACTACTGTGTCTCTGACCACTGTGTTTCCGACCACCGTGTTTCTGACCACCGTGTTTCTGACCACTGTGTTTCTGACCACTGTGTTTTTGACCACTGTGTTTCTGACCACGGTCTTTCTGGCCACTGTGTTTCTGACCAGTGTGTTTCTGACCAGTTTGCTTCTGACCACTGTGTTTAGACCACTGTGTTTCAGTCCTTTGTGTTTCTGACCACCGTGTTTCTGACCACCGTGTTTCTGACTAGTGTATTTCTGACCAGTGTGTGTCTGCCCAGTGTCTTTCTGACCAGTGTGTTTCTGACCACAGTGGTTCTGACCAGTTTGCTTCTGACCAGTGTGTTTCTGACCAGTGTGTTTCTGACCACTGTCTTTCTGACCAATGTGTTTCTGAACAGTGTGGTTCTGACCACTGTGATTCTCACCACTGTGTTTCTGACCACTGTGTTTCTGACCACTGTGATTGTGACCACTACGATTATGACCAATGTGTTTCTGACCACTGTGTTCCTGACCAATACGTTTCTGACCACTGTGTTTCTGACCACCGTGTTTCTGACCACAGCGTGGCTGACCACGGTGTTTCTGACCACTGTGGTCTGACCACTGTGTTTCTGACCGCTGTGTTTCTGACTGGTGTTTTTCTGACCACTGTGTTTCTGACCACTGTGTTTCTGACCAGTGTGTTTTTTACCGCTGTGTTTCTTACCAGTGTGTTTCTGACCACTACGTTTTTGAACAATGTGTTTCTGACCAGTGTGTTTCTGACCAATGTGCTACTGACCACTGTGTTTGTGACCAATGTGATTCTAACCAATGTGTTTCTGACCACTGTGTTCCTGACCAGTGTGTTTCTGGCCAGTGTGTTTCTGACCGCTTTTTTTCTGGCCACTCTGTTTCTGACCAGTGTGTTTTTGACCATTGTGTTTCGGACCACTGTGTTTCTGACCAGTGTGTTTCTGACCAGCGTGATTCTTTTCGCTGTGTTTCTCACCACTATGTTTATGACCACTGTGTTTCTGACCAATATGTTTCTGACCACTGTGTTCTGACAAGTGTGTTTCTGACCAGTATGTTTGTGACCACTGTGTGTCTGACCAGTGTGTTTCTGACCAGTGTGTTTTGGACCAGTGTGTTTCTGACCACTGTGTTTCTGACCAGTGTGTTTTTGACCAGTGTGTTTCTGACCTGTGTGCTTCTGACCACTGTGTTTCTGACCACTGTGTTTCTGACCAGTGTGCTTTGGACCACTGTGTTTCTGACCACTATGTTTCTGACCACCGTGTTTCTCACCACTGTGCTTCTGACCACTGTATGTCTGACCACCGTGTTTCTGACCACTGCGTTCCTGACCACTATGTTTTTGACCACTGTGTTTCTGACCAGTGTGTTTCTGACCAATGTGTTTCTGACCAGTGTGTTTCAGACCAGTGTGTTTCTGACCAGTGTGTTTATGACCACTGTGTTTTGACCACTGTGTTTCTGACCAATGAGTTTCTGACCGGTGTGTTTCTGAACCGTGTGTTTCTGACCACTGTGTATACGACCGGTGTGTTTCTGACCACTGTGTGTCTGACCACTGTGTTTCTGACCAGTTTGTTTCTGACCACTGTGTTTCTGACCACTGTGTTTCTGACCAATGTGTTTCTGACCACTGTGTTTCTAACCACTGATTCTGACAATTGTGGTTCTAACCACTGTGTTTATGACCAATGTGTTTCTGACCAGGTTGTTTCTGACCACTATGTTTCTGACTAGTGTGTTTCTGACCACTGCGTTTCTGACCACAGTGTTTCTGACCAGTGTGTTTCTGGCCACAGTTTCTGACCACTGTGCCTTTTACCAGTGTGTTTGTCACCGCTGTGTTTCTGACCAATGTGTTTCTGACCACTGTGGTTTTGACCACTGTGTTTCTGACCGGTGTGTCTCTGAGCCCTGTGTTTCTGACAAATGTGTTTCTGACCAGTGTGTTTCTAACCACTGTGTTTCTGACCAGTGGGTTTCTGACCAGTTTGTTTCTGACCAGTGTGTTTCTGACCAGTGTGTTTCTGACCAATGTGTGTATGACCACTGTGTTTCTGAACAGTTCGTTTCTGACCAGTGTATTTCTGACCACCGTGTTTCTGACAAGTGTGTTTCTGACCACAGTGTTTCTGACCAGCGCATTTCTGACCAGTGTGTTCCTGACCACTGTGGTTATGACCAGTGTGTTTCTGACCACTGTGTTTCTGACCAGTGTGTTTCTGACCA
>SZWC01000951.1:137334-150615 GCA_023375785.1 Penium margaritaceum
TGTGTTTCTGACCACTGTGTTTCTGACCACTGTGTTTCTGACCAGTGTGTTTCTGACCACTGTTTTTCTGACCACTGTGTTTGTAACCACTGTGTTTCTGACCAGTGTTATTCTGACCAGTGTGTTCCTGACCAGTGTGTTTCTGACCACTGTGTTTCTGACCACTGTGTTTCTGACCACTGCGTTTCTGACCGGTGTGTTTCTGACCACTGTATTTCTGACCACTGTGCCTCGGAACAGTGTGTTTCTGACCACTGTGTTTCTGACCACTGTGTTTTTTGCCACTGTGTTTTTGACCAGTGTGTTTCTGACCACTGTGTTTCTGACCACTGTGTTTCTGGCCATTGTGTTTATAACCACAGTGTTTCTGACCAGTGTGTTTATGACCAGTGGATTTCTGACCAATGTGTTTCTGACCAGTGTGTTTCTGACCTGTGCGTTCCTGACCAATATGTTTCTGACCAGTGTGTTTCTGACTAGTGTGTTTCTGACCACTGTCATTCTCACCACTGTGTTTGTGACCTCTGAGTTTCTGACCACAGTGATTCTAAACACTTTGTGTCTGACCACTTTGTTTTTGACCACTGTGTTTCCGGCCACTGTGTTTCTGACCACTGTGTTTCTGACCACCGTGTTTCTGACCACTGTGTTTCTGACCACTATGTTTCTGACCACTGTCTTTCTGACCAGTCTGCTTCTGACCAATGTGTTTTAGACCACCGTGTTTCTGACCAGTGTGTTTCTGACTGCTGTGTTCCTGACCAGTGAGTTTCTGAACAGTGTGTTTCTGACCAGTGTGTTTCTAACCAGTGTGTTTCTGGCCACCGTGTTTCTGACCAGTGTGTTTCTGACCATTGTGTTTCTGATAAGTGTGTTTCTGACCAGTGTGTTTCTGACCAGTGTGTTTCTGACCACTGTGTTTATGACCACTGTTTTTTTTAGTACTATGTTTCTGACCACTTTGTTTCTGACCACTGTATTTGTTATCAGTGTGTTTCTGACTCCAGTGTTTCTGACCACTGTGCGCCTAACCACTATGCTTCTGACCACTGTGTTTCTGACCACAGTGTTTCTGACCACCGTGTTTCTGATCGGTGTGTTTCTGACCAGTGTGTTTATGATGACTGTGTTTCGAACAACTGGGTTTCTCACCACTGTGTTTCTGACCACTGTCTTTCTGAGCAGTTTGTTTCTGACCACTGTGTTTATGACCACTGTGTTTCTGACCACTGTGTTTCTGACCACTGTCTTTCTGACCACTGTGTTTCTGACAACCGTGTTTCTGACCACTGTGTTTCTGACCACTTTGTTTATGACCACTGTGTTTCTGACCATTGTGTTTCTAACCAGTGTGTCTCTGACCAGTGTGTTTCGGACCACTGTGTTGCTGACCACTGTGTTTCTGACCACTGTTTTTCTGACAAATGTGCTTATGACTAGTGTGTTTCTGACCACTGTATTTTTACCACTCTGTTTCTGACAACTGCGTTTCTGAGCAGTGTGTTTCTGACCACTGTGTTTCTGACCACTGTGTTTCTTACCAGTGTGATTCTGACCAGTGTGTTTCTCACCAGTGTGTTTCTGACCACTGTGTTTCTCACCACTATGTTTCTGACCAGTGTGTTTCTGACCACTGTGTTTCTGACCAGTAAATTTCTGACCAGTGTGTTTCTGACCAGTGTGTTTCTGACCACTGTGTTTCTGACCACTGTGTTTCTGAACATTGTGTTTCTGACCAGTGTCTTTCTGACCACTGTGTTTCTGACCACTGTGATTCTGACCATTGTGTTTCTGAACAGTGTGTTTCTGACCACTGTGTTTCTGACCAGCGTGTTTCTGACCACTGTGTTTATGGCCAGAGTGTTTCTGACCACTGTGTTTCTGACCAGCGTGTTTCTGACCACTGTGTTTATGGCCAGAGTGTTTCTGACCACTGTGTTTCTGACCAGCTTGTTTCTGACCAGTGTGTTTCTGACCACTGTGCCTCGGACCAGTGTGTTTCTGACCACTGTATTTCTGAACGCTATGTTTTTGACCACTGTGTTTCTGACCAGTGTGTTTCTGACCAATGTGTTTCTGACCAGTGTGTTTCTGACCACCGTGTTTCTGACCATTGTATTTCTAACCACTGTGTTCCTGACCAGTGTGTTTATGACGAGTGTGTCTCTGACCAGTGTGTTTCTGACCAGTGTGTTTCTGACCAGTGTGTTTCTGACCAATATGTTTCTGACCAGTGTGTTTCTGACCACTGTGTTTCTGACCAGTGTGTTTCTGACCAGTGTGTTTCTGACCAATATGTTTCTGACCAGTGTGTTTCTGACCACTGTGTTTCTGACCAGCGTGTTTCTGACCACTGTCATTCTCACCACTGTGTTTCTGACCTCTGAGTTTCTGACCACTGTGATTCTGACCACTGTGTTTGTGACCACTGTGTTTCTGATCACTGTGTTTCTGACCACTGTGTTTCTGACCACTGTGTTTCTGACCACTGTCTTTCTGACCAGTGTGTTTATGACCACGGTGTTTCTGACCACGGTGTTTCTGACCAGTATGTTTCTGACCACTATGTTTCTGACCAGTGTGTTTCTGAACAGTGTGTTTCTGACCAGTGTGTTTCTGACCAGTGTGTTTCTAACCACCGTGTTTCCCACCAGTGTGTTTCTGACCATTGTGTTTCTGATCAGTGTGTTTCTGACCAGTGTGTTTCTGACCAGTGTGTTTCTGACCACTGTGTTTATGACCACTGTGTTTCTGACTACAGTATTTCTGACCATTGCGTTTCTGACCGCTGTGTTTCTGACCAGTGTGTTTCTGATGAAAGTGTTTCTGACCACTTTGTGTCTGACCACTGTGTTTCTGACCACTATGTTTCTGACCACTGTGTTTCTGATCAATGTGTTTCTGACCAGTGTGTTTGTGACGACTGTGTTTCTGACAACTGGGTTTCTGACCATTGTTTTTCTGACCACTATCTTTTTTAGCAGTTAGTTTCTGACCACTGTGTTTATGACCACTGTGTTTCTGACCACTGTGTTTCTGACCACTGTGGTTCTGACCACTGTGTTTCTGGCAACCGACTTTCTGACCACTGTGTTTCTGACCACTGTGTTTCTGACCAGTGTATATCTGACCAATGTGTTTCTGACTACTGTGTTGCTGACCACAGTGTTTCTGACCACTGTGTTTCTGGCAACCGAGTTTCTGACTAGTGTGTTTCTAACCACTGTGTTTCTGACCACTGTGTTCCTGACCACTGTGTTTCTGACCACTGCGTTTATGACCGGTGTGTTTCTGACCACTGTGTTTGTGACCACAGTGTTTCTGACCACTGTGATTCTGACCACTGCGTTTATGACCAAGGTGTTTCGGACCACTGTGTTCCTGACCACTGTGTTTATGACCACTGTGTTTCTGACCACTGTGTTCCTCACCAAACTGTTTCTGACCATTGTGTTTCAGACCACGGTGTTTTTGACCACTGCGTTTCTGACCGGTGTGTTTCTGACCAGTGTGTTTCTGACCACTCTGTTTTTAACCAGTGTGTTTTTTACCACTGTTTTTCTGACCACTGGGTTTCTGACCACTGTGTTCTTGTCCAATGTGTTTCTGACCAGTGTGTTTCTGACCACTGTGCTTCTGACCACTGTGTTTCTGACCACTGTGTTTCTGATCACTGTGTTTCTGACCAGTGTCTTTTTTTACCACTGTGTTTCCGACCACTGTGTCTCTGACCACTATGTTTCTGACCAGCGTGTTTTTGATCATTGTGTTTCTCACCACTGTGTTTATGACCACTATGTTTCTGACCACTGTGTTTCTGGCCACTGTGTTTCTGATTAGTGTGTTTCTGACCAGTGTGTTTCTGACCACTGTGTGTCTAACCACTGTGTTTCTGACCACTGTGTGTCTGACCAGTGTGTTTCTGACCACTGTGTTTCTGACCAGTGTGTTTCTGACCACTGTGTGTCTAACCACTGTGTTTCTGACCACTGTGTGTCTGACCAGTGTGTTTCTGACCACTGTGTTTCTGACCAGTGTGTTTCTGACCATTGTGATTCTGACCAGTGTGTTTCTGACCACTGTGTTTCTGACCAGTGTGTTTCTGATCACTGTGTTTCTGACCAGTGTGTTTCTGTTCACTGTGTTTCAGACCAGTGTGCTTCTGACCACTGTGTTTCTGACCACTGTGTTTCTGATCACTGTGTTTCTGACCAGTGTGTTTCTGTTCACTGTGTTTCAGACCAGTGTGCTTCTGACCACTGTGTTTATGAACACTGTGTTTCTGACCACTGTGTTTCTGACCAGTGTGTTTCTGACCAGTGTGTTTCTGACCACTATGCTTCTGACCACTGCGTTTCTGACCACTGTGTTTCTGACCACTGTGTCTCCGGCCACAGTGTTTCTGACCACTGTGTTTCTGGCCAATGTGTTTCTGACCACTGTGCCACTGACCAGTGTGTTTCTGACCACCGTGTTCCTGACCACTTTGTTTCTTACCACCCTGTTTCTGACCAGAGTGTTTCTCACCAGTGTGTTTCTGACCACTGTGTTTCTGACTACGATGTTTTTTACCAGTGTGTTTCTAACCACTGTTTTTCTGACAAGTGTGTTTCTGACCAGTGTGTTTCTGACCAGTGTGTGTCTGCCAAGTCTGTTTCGGACCAGTGTGTTTCTGACCATTGTGGTCCTGACCAGTGTGTTTCTGACCAGTGTGTGTCTGACCACTGTGTTTCTGACAACTGTGTTTCTGACCTGTGTGTTTCTGACCACTGTGATTCTCACCACTGTGTTTCTGACCACTGTGTTTCTGAACACTGTGATTGTGACCACTGCGATTATGACCAATGCGATTATGACCACTATGTATTTGACCACTGTGCTTATGACCACTCTGTTTCAGACCAATGTGTTCCTGACCAATGTACTTCTGACCATTGTGTTTCTGACCGCATCTTTCTGACCGCAGCGTTTCTGACCACTGTGTTCTGACAACTGTGTTTCTGACCACTGTGTTTCTGACCGGTGTGTTTCTAACCACTGTGTTTCTGACCACCGTGTTTCTGACCGGTGTGTTTTTGACCACTGTGTTTATGACCTCTGTGTTTCTGACCACTGTGTTTTTGATCCATGTGTTTCTGACCAGTGAGTTTCTGACCCTTGTGCTTTTGACCACTTTGTTTCTCACCACCGTGATTCTCATCAATGTGTTTCTGACCACTGTGTTTCTGACCACTGTGTTACTGACGAGTGTGTTTCTGGCCAGTGTGTTTCTGACCGGTGTGTTTATGACCACTGTGTTTCTGACCAGTGTGTTTCTGACCACTGTGTTTCCGACCACTGTGTTTCTGACCAGTGTGTTTCTGACCGGTGTGTTTATGACCACTGTGTTTCTGACCAGTGTGTTTCTGACCACTGTGTTTCCGACCACTGTGTTTCTGACCAGTGTGTTTCTGACCAGCGTGTTTCTGATCACAGTGTTTCTCACCACTGTGTTTATGACTACTGTGTTTCTGACACCTGTGTTTTTGACCACGGTGTTTCCGATTACTGTGTTTCTGACCAGTATGTTTCTAACCACTCTGTGTCTGACCAGTGAGTTTCTGACCAGTGTGTTTTTGACAAGTTTGTATCTGACCACTGTGTTTCTGACCAGTGTGTTTCTTACCAGGGTGTTTTTGACCAGTGTTATTCAAACCAGTGTGTTTCTGACCACTGTGTTTCTGACCACTGTGTTTCTGACCAGTGTGTTTCTGACCAATGTGTTTCTGACCACTGTGTTTCTGACCACTGTGTTTCTGACCAGTGTGTTTCTGACCACTGTGTTTCTGACCACTGTGTTTCTGACCAGTGTGTTTCTGACCAATGTGTTTCTGACCACTGTGTTTCTGACCACTGTGTTTCTCACCACTGTGTTTCTGACCACTGTGTTTCTGACCATTGTGTTTCCGACCACTGTGTTTCAGACCACCGTGTTTCTGACCACTGTGTTTCTGACCGGTGTGTTTCTGACCACTGTGTTTCTAACCAGCGTGTTTCTGACCACTGTGTTTTAGACCAGTGTGTTTCTGACAACTGTGTTTCGGACTGCTGTATTTCTGACCAGTGTGTTTCTGACCGGTGAGTTTCTGACCACTCTGTTTCTGACCACCGTGTTTCTCACCAGTGTGCTTCTGACAAGTGTCTTTCTGACCACTGTGTTTCGGACCACTGTGTTTCTGACCACTGCGTGTCTGACCAGTGTGTTTCTGACCACTGTGTCTCTGACCATAGTGTTTCTGACCACAGTGTTTCTGACCACTGTGTTTCTGACCACCGTGCCACTGACCAGTGTGTTTCTGACCACTGTGTTTCTGACAACTGTGTTTCTTACCACTCCGTTTCTGACCAGTGTGTTTCTCACGAGTGTGTTTCGGACCACTGTGTTTCTGACCACTGTGTTTTTTACCACTGTGTTTCTAACCACTGTGTTTCTGACAAGTTTGTTTCTGACCAGTGTGTTTCTGACCAGTGTGTGTCTGCCCAGTGTGTTTCTGACCAGAGTGTTTCTGACCATTGTTGTTCTGACCAGTATGTTTCTGACCAGTGTATTTCAGACCACTGTGATTCTGACCACTGTGTGTCTGACCAGTGTGTTTCTGACCACTGTGATTCTCACCACTGTGTTTCTGACCACTGTGTTTCTGACCACTGTGATTCTGACCACTGTGATTATGACCAATGTGTTTCTGACCACTGTGTTTTTGACCACGGTGCTTATGACCATTGTGTTTCAGACCAGTGTGTTCCAGACCATTGTGTTTTTGACCACTGTGTTTCTGATCACTATGTTCTGACCACTGTGTTTCTGACCACTGTGTTTCTGACTGGTGTGTTTCTGAACACTGTGTTTCGGACCACTGTGTTTCTGACCAGTGTGTTTTTGACCACTGTATTTCTGACCACTGTGTTTCTGACCACTATGTTTTGACCAATATGTTTCTGACCTGTGTGTTTCTGACCGCTGTGCTTCTGACCACTGTGTTTCTGACCACTGTGGTTCTGACCAATGTGTTTCTGACCACTGTGTTAATGACCACTGTGTTCCTGACCAGTGTGTTTCTGGCCAGTGTGCTTCTGACCGCTGTGTTTCTGACCACTGTGTTTCTGACCAGTGTGTTTCTGACCACTGTGTTTCGACCACTGTATTTCTGACCAGTGTGTTTCTGACTAGTGTGTTTCTGATCACAGTGTTTCTCACCATTGTGTTTATGACCACTGTGTTTCTGACCACTGTGTTTCTGACCACTGTGTTTCTGATTAGTGTGTTTCTGACTAGTATGTTTCTGACCACTGTGTGTCTAACCAGTGTGTTTCTGACCAGTGTGTTTTTGACCAGTGTGTTTCTGACCACTGTGTTTTTGACCAGTGTGTTTCTGACCAGTGTGTTTTTGACCAGTGTGCTTCTGACCAGTGTGTTTCTGACCACTGTGTTTCTGACCACTGTGTTTCTGACCAGTGTGTTTCTGACCAATGTGTTTCTGACCACTGTGTTTCTGACCACTGTGTTTCTCACCAGTGTGTTTCTGACCACTGTGTTTCTGACCAGTGTGTTTTTGACCAGTGTGCTTCTGACCAGTGTGTTTCTGACCACTGTGTTTCTGACCACTGTGTTTCTGACCAGTGTGTTTCTGACCAATGTGTTTCTGACCACTGTGTTTCTGACCACTGTGTTTCTCACCAGTGTGTTTCTGACCACTGTATGTATGACCACTGAGTTTCTGACCATTGCGTTCATGACCACCGTGTTTCTGACCAATGTGTTTCTGACCACCGTGTTTCTGACCACCGTGTTTCTGACCACTGTGTTTCTGGCCACTGTTTTTTTGACCAGTGTGTTTCTGACCAGTGTGTTTCTGACCACTGTGTTTCATACCACTGTGCTTCTGACCACTTTGTTTCTGACCAGTGTGTTTCTGACCACTGTGTTTTCGACCACTGTGTTTTGGACCACTGTGTTTCTGACCAGTGTGTTTCTGACCACGGTGTTTCTGACCTGTGTTTTTCTAACCAGTGTGTTTCATCACCGGCGTGTTTATGACCCGTGTGTTTCTGACCATTGTGTTTCTGACCAGTGTGTTTCTGACCTCTGTTTTTCTGACTAGTGTGTTTCTGACCACTGTGTTTCTCAACACTGTGTTTCTGACAACAGTATGTCTGACCACTATGTTTCTGAACAATGTGTTTCTAACCACCGTGTTGCTGACCACCGTGTTTCTGACCACTGTGTTTCTGACCACTGTGTTTCCGACCACTGTGTTTCTGACCACTGTGTTTGTGGCCACTGTTTTTCTGACCAGTGTGTTTCTGACCAGTGTGTTTCTGACCAATGTGTTTCTGACCACAGTGTTTCTGACCACTGTGTTTCTGACCAGTGTGTCTCCGACCAGTGTGTTTCTGACCAGTGTGTCTCCGACCAGTGTGTTTCTGACCACTGTGTTTCTGACCACCGCCTTTCTGACCGGTGTGTTTCTGACCACTGTGTTTCTGACCTGTGTGTTTCTGACCACTGTGTTTCTGACCACATTGTTTCTGACCAGTGTGTTTCTGACCAGTGTGTTTCTGACCACTGTGTTTCTGACCACTGTGTTTCTGACCACTGTGTTTCTGACAAGTGTGTTTGTGACCAGTGCATTTCTGACCAGTATGTTTCTGACCACTGTGCTTCTGACCAGAGTGTTTCTGACCACTTTGTTTCTGACCATTGTGTTTCTGAACACTATGTTTCTGACCACTGTAATTGTAATCAGTGTGTTCCTGACATTGTGTTTCTGACCACTGTGTTTCTGACCAGTGTGCCTCTGACCACTGTGTTTCTCACCTGTGTGTTTCTGACCTGTGTGTTTCTGACCAGTGTGTTTCTGACCAGAGTGATTTTGACCTCTGTGTTTCTGACCACAGTGTTTCTGACCACTGTGTTTCTGACCAGGGTGTTTCTGAACAGTGTTTTTCTTACCACTGTGTTTATGACGAGTGTATTTCTCACCACTGAGTATCTGACCACTGTGTTTCTGGCCACTGTGTTTCTGACCAGTGTGTTTCTGAACACAATGTTTGTGACCACTGTATTTCAGACCATTGTGTTTCTGACCACCGTGTTTCCAACCACTGTGTTTCTGACCTCTGCGTTTATGACCAGTATGATTCTGACCAGTTTGTTTCTGACCACTGTGTTTCTGACCACTGTGTTTCTGACAACTGTGTTTCTGACCAGTATGTCTCTCACCACTGTGTTTCTGACCAGTGTGTTTCTGACCACTGATATTCTGACCACTGCATTTCTGACCAGTGTGTTTCTGGCCAGTGAGTTCCTGACCAGTGTGTTTCTGACCATGGTGTTTCTGACCACTGTGTTTCTGACCAGTGTGTTTCTGACCAGTGTGTTTCTGACCAGCGTGTTTCTGACCACTGTGCTCCTGACCACTGTGTTTCTGACCATTGCGTTTCTGACCACTGTGATTCTGACCAGTGTGTTTCTGACCACTGTGTTTCTGACCAGTGTGTTTCAGGCCAGTGTGTTTCTGACCACTGTGTTTCTGACCACTGTGTTTCAGAACAGTGTGTTTCAGACCAGTGTGTTTCTGACCTGTGTGTTTCTGACCACTGTGCTCCTGACCACTGTGTTTCTGATCACTGTGTTTCTGACCAGTGTGTTTCTCACCACTGTGTATCTGACCACGGTGTTTCTGACCACTGTGTTCCTGACCAGTGTGTTTCTGATCACTGTGTTTCTGACCAGTGTGTTTCTCACCACTGTGTATCTGACCACGGTGTTTCTGACCACTGTGTTCCTGACCAGTGTGTTTCTGATCACTGTGTTTCTGACCAGTGTGTTTCTCACCACTGTGTATCTGACCACTGTGTTTCTGACCAGTGTGTTTCTGACCACTGTGTTTCTGACCAGTGTGTTTCAGGCCAGTGTGTTTCTGACCACTGTGTTTCTGACCACTGTGTTTCAGAACAGTGTGTTTCAGACCAGTGTGTTTCTGACCACTGTGTTTCAGACCACTGTGCTTCTGACCACTATGCTTCTGACCAGTGTGTTTCTGACCACCGTGTTTTTGACCACTGTGTTTCGGACCACTGTGTTTCTGACACCTGTGTTTCTGACCACGGTGTTTCTCACCTGTGTTTTTCTAACCAGTGTGTTTCATCACCAGCGTGTTTATGACCCGTGTGTTTCTGACCATTGTGTTTCTGACCTCAGTTTTTCTGACTAGTGTGTTTCTGACCACTGTGTTTCTGACCACTGTGTTTCTGACCACTGTGTTTCTCAACACTGTGTTTCTGACAACAGTATGTCTGACCACTATGTTTCTGACCACTCCGTTCCTGACCACTGTGTTTCTGAACAATGTGTTTCTGACCACCGTGTTGCTGACCACCGTGTTTCTGACCACTATGTTTGTGGCCACTGTTTTTCTGACCAGTGCGTTTCTGACCAGTGTGTTTCTGACCAATGTGTTTCTGACCACTGTGTTTCTGACCACTGTGTTTCTGACCAGTGTGTTTCTGACCACCGTGTTTCTAACCAGTGTGTTTCCGACCACTGTGTTTTGGACCAGTGTGTTACGGACCAGTGTGTTTCTGACCATTGTATTTCTGACCAGCGTGTCTCTGACCACCGTCTTTCTGACCACTGTGTTTCGGACCACTATCTTTCTGACCACTGTGTTTCTGACCATGGTGTTTCTCACATGTGTTTTTCAAATCAGTGTCTTTCATAACCAGCGTGTTTATGACCTGTGTGTTTCTGACCACTGTCTTTCTGACCAGTGTGTTTCTGACCTGTGTACTTCTGACCTCTGTTTCTCTGACTAGTGTGTTTCTGACCACTGTGTTCCTGACAAGTGTGTTTCTGACCACTGTGTTTCTGACCACAGTGTTTCTGACCAGGGTGTTTCTGACCAGTGTGTTTCTGACCACTGTGTTTCTGACCACTGTGTTTCTGACCACTGTGTTTCTGACCAGTGTGTTTGTGACCAGTGTGTTTCTGACCTGTGTGTTTCTGACCACTGTGCTGGTAACCACTGTGTTTCTGACCACTGTGTTTCTGAACACTGTGTCTCTGACCATTGTGTTTCTGAACAGTGTGTTTCTGACCATTGTGTTTCTGACCAGTGTGTTTTAGACCAGTGTGTTTCTGACCAGTGTGTTTCTTACCACTGTGTTTCTGTCCACTGTGTTTTAATCATTGTGTCTGACCAGTGTGTTTATGACCGGTGTGTTTCTGACCAGTGCGTTTCTGAACATTGTGTTTCTGACCAATGTGTTTGTGACCACTGTGTTTCTGACCAGTGTGTTTCTGACCACTGTGTTTCTGACCACTGTGTTTTGACCACTATGTTTCTGACCACTGTGTTTGTGACCACTGTGCTGCTGATCAGTGTGTTTCTGACCACTGTGTTTCTGACCAGTGTTTTTCTGACCACTGTGTTTCTGACCACAGTGTTTCTGACCACTGTGTTTCTGACCAGTGCATTTCTGACCACGGTGTTTCTGGCCGATGTGTTTATGACAAGAGTGTTTCTGACCGGAGTGTTTCTGACCAGTGTCTTCCTGACCACTGTGTTTCAAGCCACAGTGTTCCTAACCTTGGTATTTCTGACCAGGTTGTTTCTGACCAGTGTGTTTCTGACCACAGTGTTTCTGACCACTGTGTTTCTGACCAGTGAGTTTCTCACCACTGTGTTGCTGACCAGTGTGTTTCTGACCACAATGTTTGTGACCACTGTATTTCATACCACTGTGTTTCTGACCACTGTGTTTCTGACCAGTGCGTTTCTGACCATTGTGTTTCTGACCACTGTGTTTGTGACCACTGTGTTTCTGACCAGTGTGTTTCTGACCAGTGTGTTTCTGACCACTGTGTTTCTGACCAGTGAGTTTCTCACCACTGTGTTGCTGACCAGTGTGTTTCTGACCACAATGTTTGTGACCACTGTATTTCATACCACTGTGTTTCTGACCACTGCGTTTCTGACAACTATGTTTCTGACCAGTATGTTTGAAACAACTGTGTTTCTCACCAGTGTGTGTCTGACCACTGTGAGTCTGACCACTGTATTTCTGACCACTGTGTTTATCACCACTGTGTTTCTGACCACTGTATGTCTGACCTCTGTGTTTCAGACCACTGTGTCTCTGACCACTGGGTTTCTGACCACTGTGTTTGTGACCAGTGTGTTTCTGACTGGTGTGTTTCTGACCAGTGTGTCTCCGACCAGTGTGTTTCTGACCACTGTGTTTCTGACCACTGCCTTTCTGACCAGTGTGTCTTTGACCACTGTGTTTCAGACCTGTGTGTTTCTGACCACTGTGTTTCTGACCACATTGTTTCTGACCAGTGTGTTTCTGACCAGTGTGTTTCTGACCAGTGTGTTTCTGACCAGTGTGTTTCTGACCACTGTGTTTCTGACCAGTGTGTTTGTGACCAGTGCATTTCTGACCAGTGTGTTTCTGACCACTGTGCTTCTGACCAGTGTGTTTCTGACCACTGTGTTTCTGACATTGTGTTTCACATCACTGTGTTTCTGACCAGTGTGCCTCTGACCACTGTGTTTCTGACCTGTGTGTTTCTGACAAGTGTGTTTCTGACCAGTGTGTTTCTGACCAGAGTGGTTTTGACCTCTGTGTTTCTGACCACAGTGTTTCTGACCACTGTGTTTCTGGCCAGGGTGTTTCTGAACAGTGTGTTTCTGACCACTGTGTTTCTGACGAGTGTATTTCTCACCACTGTGTATCTGACCACGGTGTTTCTGACCACTGTGTTTCTGACCAGTGCGTTTCTGAACACAATGTTTGTGACCACTGTATTTCAGACCATTGTGTTTCTGACCACAGTGTTTCCAACCACTGTGTTTCTGACCTCGGCGTTTATGACCAGTATGATTCTGACCAGTTTGTTTCTGACCACTGTGTTTCTGACCATTGTGTTTCTGACAACTGTGTTTCAGACCAGTATGTCTCTGACCACTGTGTTTCTGACCAGTGTGTTTCTGACCACTGTGATTTTGACCACTGCATTTCTGACCAGTATGTTTCTGGCCAGTGAGTTCCTGACCAGTGTGTTTCTGACCACGGTGTTTCTGAACACTGTGTTTCTGACCAGTGTGTTTCTGACCAGTGTGTTTCTGACCAGCGTGTTTCTGACCACTGTGCTCCTGACCACTGTGTTTCTGACCATTGTGTTTCTGACCACTGTGTTTCTGACCAGTGTGTTTCTGACCACTGTGTTTCTGACCA
>SZWC01000951.1:150971-170987 GCA_023375785.1 Penium margaritaceum
TGTGTTTCTGACCACTGTGTTTCTGACCACTGTGTTTCAGAACAGTGTGTTTCAGACCAGTGTGTTTCTGACCACTGTCTTTCTGACCACTGTGTGTCTGACCACTGTGTTTCTGACCATTGTGTTTCTGACCAGTGTGTTTCTGACCAGTGTATTTCTGACCATTGTGTTTCTGACCACTGTGTTTCTGACCACCATGTTTCTGACCAGAGTGTTTCTGACCACTGTGTTTCTGACCATTGTGTTTCTGAACACTATGTTTCAGACCACTGTGTCTCTGATCAGTGTGTTTCTGACCACTGTGTCTCTGACCACTGTGTTTCTGACCATTGTGTTTCTAATCAGTGTGTTTCTGACCACTGTGTCTCTGACCACCGTGTTTCTGACCACAATTTTTCTGACCACTGTGTTTCTAACCACTGTTTTCCTGACCACTGTGTTGCTGACCCCTGTGTTTCTGACACCTGTCTTTCTGACCACTGTGTTTCTGACCACTGTGTTTCTGACCAGTGCGCCTCTGACCACTGTGTTTCTGCCCTGTGTGTTTCTGACCAGTGTGTTTCTGACCGGTGTGTTTCTGACCAGAGTGGTTCTGACCAGTGTGTTTCTGACCACTGTGTTTATGACCACAGTGTTTCTGACCACTGAGTTTCTGACCAGGGATTTTCTGAACAGTGTGTTTCTGACGACTGTGTTTCTGACCACTGTGTTTCTGACGAGTGTATTTCTCACCACTGTGTATCTGACCACTGTGTTTCTAACCACTGTGTTTCTGACCAGTGTATTTCTGAAAACAATGTTTGTGACCACTGTATTTCAGACCATTGTGTTTGTGACCACCGTGTTTCTGACCACTGTGTTTCTGACCACTGCGTTTATGACCAGTATGATTATGACCAGTTTGTTTCTGACCACTGTGTTTCTGACCAGTGTGTTTCTGACAACTGTGTTTCTGACCAGTATGTCTCTGACCACTGTGTTTCTGACCAGTGTGTTTCTGACCACTGTGATTCTGACCACTGCATTTCTGACCAGTGTGTTTCTGGCCAATGTGTTTCTGACCAGTGTGTTTCTGACCACTGTGATTCTGACCACTGCATTTCTGACCAGTGTGTTTCTGGCCAATGAGTTCCTGACCAGTGTGCTTCTGACCACGGTGTTTCTGACCACTGTGTTTCTGACCAGTGTGTTTCTGACCAGTGTGTTTCTGACCAGTGTGTTTCTGACCACTATGCTTCTGACCACTGTGTTTCTGACCATTGTGTTTCTGACCACCGTGTTTCTAACCAGTGTGTTTCTGACCACTGTGTTTTGGACCAGTGTGTTTCGGACCAGTGTGTTTCTGACCACTGTATTTCTGACCAGCGTGTCTCTGACCACCGTGTTTCCGACCACTGTGTTTCGGACCACTGTCTTTCTAACCACTGTGTTTCTGACCATGGTGTTTCTCACATGTGTTTTTCTAATCAGTGTGTTTCATAACCAGCGTGTTTATGACCTGTGTCTTTCTGACCACTGTGTTTCTGACCAGTGTGTTTCTGACCTGTGTGCTTCTGACCTCTGTTTCTCTGACTAGTGTGTTTCTGACCACTGTGTTCCTGACCAGTGTGTTTCTGACCACTGTGTTTCTGACCACAGTGTTTCTGACCAGGGTGTTTCTGACCAGTGTGTTTCTGACCACTGTGTTTCTGACCACTGTGTTTTTGACCACTGTGTTTCTGACCAGTGTGTCTGTGACCAGTGTGTTTCTGACCTGTGTGTTTCTGACCACTGTGCTGGTAACCACTGTGTTTCCGACCACTGTGTTTCTGAACACTGTGTCTCTGACCATTGTGTTTCTGAACAGTGTGTTTCTGATCATTGTGTTTCTGACCAGTGTGTTTTAGACCAGTGTGTTTCTGACCAGTGTGTTTCTTACCACTGTGTTTCTGTCCACTGTGTTTTAATCATTGTGTCTGACCAGTGTGTTTATGACCGGTGTGTTTCTGACCAGTGCGTTTCTGAACATTGTGTTTCTGACCACTGTGTTTCTGACCACTGTGTTTCTGACCAGTGTGTTTCTGACCACTGTGTTTCTGACCACTGTGTTTTTACCACTATGTTTCTGACCAGTGTGTTTCTGACCACGGTGTTTCTGCCCGATGTGTTTCTAACAAGAGTGTTTCTGACCAGAGTGTTTCTGACCAGTGTCTTCCTGACCATTGTGTTTCAAGCCACAGTGTTCCTAACCTTGGTATTTCTGACCAGGTTGTTTCTGACCCGTGTGTTTCTGACCACAGTGTTTCTGACCACTGTGTTTCTGACCAGTGAGTTTCTCACCACTGTGTTGCTGACCAGTGTGTTTCTGACCACAATGTTTGTGACCACTGTATTTCATACCACTGTGTTTCTGTCCACTGCGTTTCTGACAACTATGTTTCTGACCAGTATGTCTCTGACCACTGTGTTTCTGACCAGTATGTCTCTGACCACTGTGTTTCTGACCAGTATGTCTCTGACCACTGTGTTTCTGACCAGTGAGTTTCTCACCACTGTGTTGCTGACCAGTGTGTTTCTGACCACAATGTTTGTGACCACTGTATTTCATACCACTGTGTTTCTGACCACTGCGTTTCTGACAACTATGTTTCTGACCAGTATGTTTGAGACAACTGTGTTTCTCACCAGTGTGTGTCTGACCACTGTGAGTCTAACCACTGTATTTCTGACCACTGTGTTTCTGACCACTGTATGTCTGACCTCTGTGTTTCAGACCACTGTGTCTCTGACCACTGGGTTTCTGACCACTGTGTTTCTGACCAGTGTGTTTCTGACTGGTGTGTTTCTGACCAGTGTGTCTTCGACCAGTGTGTTTCTCACCACTGTGTTTCTGACCACTGCCTTTCTGACCAGTGTGTCTCTGACCACTGTGTTTCTTACCTGTGTGTTTCTGACCACTGTGTTTCTGACCACATTGTTTCTGACCAGTGTGTTTCTGACCAGTGTGTTTCTGACCAGTGTGTTTCTGACCACTGTGTTTCTGACCACTGTGTTTCTGACCAGTGTGTTTGTGACCAGTGCATTTCTGACCGGTGTGTTTCTGACCACTGTGCTTCTGACCAGTGTGTTTCTGACCACTGTGTTTCTGACCATTGTGTTTCTGAACACGCTGTTTCTGACCACTGTGTTTCTGATCAGTGTGTTTCTGACATTGTGTTTCTGACCACTGTGTTTCTGACCAGTGTGCCTCTGACCACTGTGTTTCTGACCTGTGTGTTTCTGACCAGTGTGTTTCTGACCAGTGTGTTTCTGACCAGAGTGGTTTTGACCTCTGTGTTTCTGACCAGTGTGTTTCTGACCAGTGTGTTTCTGACCACAGTGTTTCTGACCAGTGTGTTTCTGGCCAGTGAGTTCCTGACCAGTGTGTTTCTGACCACGGTGTTTCTGACCACTGTGTTTCTGACCAGTGTGTTTCTGACATGTGTGTTTCTGACCAGCGTCTTTCTTACCACTGTGCTCCTGACCACTGTGTTTCTGACCATAATGTTTCTGCCCACTGTGTTTCTGACCAGTGTGTTTCTGACCACTGTGTTTCTGACCAGTGTGTTTCAGGCCAGTGTGTTTCTGACCACTGTGTTTCTGACCACTGTGTTTCAGAACAGTGTGTTTCAGACCAGTGTATTTCTGACCACTGTGTTTCTGACCACTGTGTGTCTGACCACTGTGTTTCTGACCATTGTGTTTCTGACCAGTGTGTTTCTGACCACTGTATTTCTGACCATTGTGTTTCTGACCACTGTGTTTCTGACCACCATGTTTCTGACCAGTGTGTTTCTGACCACTGTGTTTCTAACCATTGTGTTTCTGAACACTATGTTTCAGACCACTGTGTCTCTGATCAGTGTGTTTCTGACCATTGTGTCTCTGACCACCGTGTTTCTGACCATTGTGTTTCTGATCAGTGTGTTTCTGACCACTGTGTCTCTGACCACCGAGTTTCTGACCACTATGTTTCTGACCACTGTGTTTCTGACCACTGTTTTCCTGACCACTGTGTTGCTGACCCCTGTGTTTCTGACCACTGTCTTTCTGACCACTGTGTTTCTGACCACTGTGTTTCTGACCAGTGCGCCTCTGACCACTGTGTTTCTGCCCTGTGTGTTTCTGACCAGTGTGTTTCTGACCACTGTGTTAATGACCACAGTGTTTCATACCACTGAGTTTCTGACCAGGGTGTTTCTGAACAGTGTGTTTCTGACGACTGTGTTTCTGACCACTGTGTTTCTGACGAGTGTATTTCTCACCACTGTGTATCTGACTACTGTGTTTCTAACCACTGTGTTTCTGACCAGTGTATTTCTGAACACAATGTTTGTGACCACTGTATTTCAGACCATTGTGTTTCTGACCACCGTGCTTCTGACCACTGTGTTTCTGACCACTGCGTTTATAACCAGTATGATTCTGACTAGTTTGTTTCTGACCACTGTGTTTCTGACCACTGTGTTTCTGACAACTGTGTTTCTGACCAGTATGTCTCTGACCACTGTGTTTCTGACCAGTGTGTTTCTGACCACTGTGATTCTGACCACTGCATTTCTGACCAGTGTGTTTCTGACCACTGTGATTCTGACCACTGCATTTCTGACCAGTGTGTTTCTGGCCAATGAGTTCCTGACCAGTGTGCTTCTGACCACGGTGTTTCTGACCACTGTGTTTCTGACCAGTGTGTTTCTGACCAGTGTCTTTCTGACCATTGTGTTTCTGACCACTGTGCTTCTGACCACTGTGTTTCTGACCATTGTGTTTCTGACCACTGTGTTTCTGACCAGTGTGTTTCTGACCACTGTGTTTCTGACCAGTGTGTTTCAGACCAGTGTGTTCTGACCAGTGTGTTTCTCACCAGTGTGTTTCTGACCAGTGTCTTTCTGACCAGTGTGTTTCTCACCAGTGTGTTTCTGACCAGTGTCTTTCTGACCAGTGTGTTTCTCACCAGTGTGTTTCTGACCAGTGTCTTTCTGACCAGTGTGTTTCTCACCAGTGTGTTTCTGACCAGTGTCTTTCTGACCAGTGTGTTTCTCACCAGTGTGTTTCTGACCAGTGTCTTTCTGACCAGTGTGTTTCTCACCAGTGTGTTTCTGACCAGTGTCTTTCTGACCAGTGTGTTTCTCACCAGTGTGTTTCTGACCAGTGTCTTTCTGACCAGTGTGTTTCTCACCAGTGTGTTTCTGACCAGTGTCTTTCTGACCAGTGTGTTTCTCACCAGTGTGTTTCTGACCAGTGTCTTTCTGACCAGTGTGTTTCTCACCAGTGTGTTTCTGACCAGTGTCTTTCTGACCAGTGTGTTTCTCACCAGTGTGTTTCTGACCAGTGTCTTTCTGACCAGTGTGTTTCTCACCAGTGTGTTTCTGACCAGTGTCTTTCTGACCAGTGTGTTTCTCACCAGTGTGTTTCTGACCAGTGTCTTTCTGACCAGTGTGTTTCTCACCAGTGTGTTTCTGACCAGTGTCTTTCTGACCAGTGTGTTTCTCACCAGTGTGTTTCTGACCAGTGTCTTTCTGACCAGTGTGTTTCTCACCAGTGTGTTTCTGACCAGTGTCTTTCTGACCAGTGTGTTTCTCACCAGTGTGTTTCTGACCAGTGTCTTTCTGACCAGTGTGTTTCTCACCAGTGTGTTTCTGACCAGTGTCTTTCTGACCAGTGTGTTTCTCACCAGTGTGTTTCTGACCAGTGTCTTTCTGACCAGTGTGTTTCTCACCAGTGTGTTTCTGACCAGTGTCTTTCTGACCAGTGTGTTTCTCACCAGTGTGTTTCTGACCAGTGTCTTTCTGACCAGTGTGTTTCTCACCAGTGTGTTTCTGACCAGTGTCTTTCTGACCAGTGTGTTTCTCACCAGTGTGTTTCTGACCAGTGTCTTTCTGACCAGTGTGTTTCTCACCAGTGTGTTTCTGACCAGTGTCTTTCTGACCAGTGTGTTTCTCACCAGTGTGTTTCTGACCAGTGTCTTTCTGACCAGTGTGTTTCTCACCAGTGTGTTTCTGACCAGTGTCTTTCTGACCAGTGTGTTTCTCACCAGTGTGTTTCTGACCAGTGTCTTTCTGACCAGTGTGTTTCTCACCAGTGTGTTTCTGACCAGTGTCTTTCTGACCAGTGTGTTTCTCACCAGTGTGTTTCTGACCAGTGTCTTTCTGACCAGTGTGTTTCTCACCAGTGTGTTTCTGACCAGTGTCTTTCTGACCAGTGTGTTTCTCACCAGTGTGTTTCTGACCAGTGTCTTTCTGACCAGTGTGTTTCTCACCAGTGTGTTTCTGACCAGTGTCTTTCTGACCAGTGTGTTTCTCACCAGTGTGTTTCTGACCAGTGTCTTTCTGACCAGTGTGTTTCTCACCAGTGTGTTTCTGACCAGTGTCTTTCTGACCAGTGTGTTTCTCACCAGTGTGTTTCTGACCAGTGTCTTTCTGACCAGTGTGTTTCTCACCAGTGTGTTTCTGACCAGTGTCTTTCTGACCAGTGTGTTTCTCACCAGTGTGTTTCTGACCAGTGTCTTTCTGACCAGTGTGTTTCTCACCAGTGTGTTTCTGACCAGTGTCTTTCTGACCAGTGTGTTTCTCACCAGTGTGTTTCTGACCAGTGTCTTTCTGACCAGTGTGTTTCTCACCAGTGTGTTTCTGACCAGTGTCTTTCTGACCAGTGTGTTTCTCACCAGTGTGTTTCTGACCAGTGTCTTTCTGACCAGTGTGTTTCTCACCAGTGTGTTTCTGACCAGTGTCTTTCTGACCAGTGTGTTTCTCACCAGTGTGTTTCTGACCAGTGTCTTTCTGACCAGTGTGTTTCTCACCAGTGTGTTTCTGACCAGTGTCTTTCTGACCAGTGTGTTTCTCACCAGTGTGTTTCTGACCAGTGTCTTTCTGACCAGTGTGTTTCTCACCAGTGTGTTTCTGACCAGTGTCTTTCTGACCAGTGTGTTTCTCACCAGTGTGTTTCTGACCAGTGTCTTTCTGACCAGTGTGTTTCTCACCAGTGTGTTTCTGACCAGTGTCTTTCTGACCAGTGTGTTTCTGACAACTGTGTTTCTTACCATTGTGTTTCTGACCATTGTGTTTCTGACCAGTGTGTTTCTAACCAGTGTGTTTCAGACCAGTGTTTTCTGACCAGTGTGTTTCTGACCACAGTGTTTCTGACCAGCGTGTTACTGACCAGTGTGTTTCTGACCACTGTGTTTCTGACCAGTGTGTTTTTTACCACTGTGTTTCTGACCGGTGTATTTCTGACCACCGTGTTTCTGACCACTGTGTTTCTTACCACTCAGTTTCTGACCAGTGTGTTTCTCACCAGTGTGTTTTTGACCTATGTGTTTCTGAATACTGTGTTTTTTACCAGTGTGTTTCTAACCACTGTGTTTCTGACAAGTGTGTTTCTGACCGGTGTGTGTCTGACCAGTGCATGTCTGCCCTGTGTGTTTCTGACCAGTGTGTTTCTGACCACAGTGGTTCTGACCAGTGTGCTTCTGACCAGTGTGTTTCTGACCAGTGTGTTTATGACCACTGTCTTTCTGACCATTGTGTTTCGGACCAGTGTGTTTCTGACCACTGTGATTCTCACCACTGTGTTTCTGACCACTGTGTTTCTGACCACTGTGATTCTGACCACTACGATTATGACCAATGTGTTTCTGATGACTGTGCTTCTGACCACTGTGCTTATGACCAATGTGTTTCTGACCACTGCGTTCCTGACCAATGTGCTTCTGACCACTGTGTTTCTGACCACCGTGTTTCTGACCACAGCGTTGCTGACCACTGTGTTTCTGACCACTGTGGTCTGACCACTTTGTTTCTGACCGCTGTGTTTCTGACTGGTGTTTTTCTGACCACTGTGTTTCTGACCATTCTGGTTCTGACCAATGTGTTTTTTACCGCAGTGTTTCTTACCAATGTGTTTCTGACCTCTGTGTTTTTGACCAATGTGTTTCTGACCAGTGTGTTTCTGACCACTGTGCCACTCACCACTGTATTTCTGACCAATGTGATTCTGACCAATGTGTTTCTGACCACTGTGTTTCTGACCACTGTGTTCCTGACCAGTGTGTTTCTGGCCAGTGTGTTTCTGACCGCTGTGTTTCTGGCCACTGTGTTTCTGACCAGTGTGTTTCTGACCATTGTATTTTCGACCACTATGTTTCTGACCAGTGTGTTTCTGACGAGCGTGTTTCTGTTAGCTGTGTTTCTCACCACTATGTTTCTGACCACTGTGTTTCTGACCACTGTGTTTTTGACCAATGTGTTTCTGACCAGTGTGTTCATGAACACTGTGCTACTGACCACTGTGTTTCTCACCAATTTGATTCTGACCAATGTGTTTCTGACCACTGTGTTTCTGACCACTGTGTTCCTGACCAGTCTGTTTGTGGCCAGTGTGTTTCTGACCGCTGTGTTTCTGGCCACTGTGTTTCTGCCCAGTGTGTTTCTGACCATTGTGTTTCCGACCACTGTTTTTCTGACTAGTGTGTTTCTGACCAGCGTGTTTCTGATCGCTGTGTTTCTCACCACTGTGTTTCTGACCACTGTGTTTCTGACCAGTGTGTTTCTGACCAGTGTGTTTCTGACCACTGTGTTTCTGACCAGTGTGTTTCTGACCACTGTGTTTCTGACCACTGTGTTCCTGACCAGTCTGTTTGTGGCCAGTGTGTTTCTGACCGCTGTGTTTCTGGCCACTGTGTTTCTGCCCAGTGTGTTTCTGACCATTGTGTTTCCGACCACTGTTTTTCTGACTAGTGTGTTTCTGACCAGCGTGTTTATGATCGCTGTGTTTCTCACCACTGTGTTTATGACCACTGTGTTTCTGACCACTGTGTTTCTGACCACTGTGTTTCTGATTAGTGTGTTTCTGACCAGTATGTTTCTGACCACTGTGTGTCTGACCACTGAGTTTCTGACCAGTGTGTTTCTGAGCAGTGTGTTTTTGACCACTGTGTATACGACCGGTGTGTTTCTGACCACTGTGTGTCTGCCCACTGTGTTTCTGACGAGTTTGTTTCTGACCACTGTGTTTCTGACCACTGTGTTTCTGACCACTGTGTTTATGACAACTGAGTTTCATACCACTGTGTTTGTAACCACTGTGTTTCTGACCAGTGTGTTTCAGACCACTGAGTTTCTGACAACTGTGTTTCTTACCATTGTGTTTCTGACCATTGTGCTTCTGACCAGTGTGTTTCTAACCAGTGTGTTTCAGACCAGTGTTTTCTGACCAGTGTGTTTCTGACCACAGTGTTTCTGACCAGTGTATTGCTGACCAGTGTTTTTCTGACCACTATGTTTCTGACCAGTGTGTTTCTGACCACTGTGTTTCGGACCAGTCTGTTTCTGACAACTATGTTTCTGACCACTATGTTTCTGACCATTGTGTTTCTGACCACTCCGTTTCTGACTACTATGTTTCTGACCAGTGTGTTTCTGACCAGTGTGTTTCTGACCACTGTGTTTCTGACCACTGTGTTTCCGACCACCGTGTTTCTGACCACTGTGTGTCTGACTAGTGTGTTTATGACTACCGTGTTTCTGACCACTGTGTTTCTAACCACCGTGTTTCTGACCAGTGTGTTTCTGACCAGTGTCTTTCTGACCACTGTGTTTCTGACCACTGTGTTTCCGACCACTGCGTTTCTAACCAGCGTTTTTCTCACCACTGTGTTTTTGACCACAGTGTTTCTGACCATCGTATTTCTGACCACTTTGTTTCAGACCACTGTGCCACTGACCAGTGTGTTTCTGACCACTGTGTTTCTGACCACTGTGATTCTTACCACTCAGTTTCTGACCAGTGTGTTCCTCACCAGTGTGTTTTTCACCACTGTGTTTCTGACCACTGTGTTTCTTACCAGTGTGTTTTTAACCACTGTGTTTCCGACAAGTGTGTTTCTGACCAGTGTGTTTCTCACCAGTGTGTGTCTGCCCAGTGTGTTTCTGACCATTGTGTTTCGGACCACTGTGGTTCTGACTAGTGTGTTTCTGACCAGTGTGTTTCTGACCAGTGTGTTTCTGACCACTGCCTTTGTGACCATTGTGTTTCTAACCAGTGTGTCTCTGACCACTGTGATTCTCACCTCTGTGTTTCTGACCACTGTGTTTCTGACCACTGTTATTCCGACCACTACGATAATGACCAATGTGTTTCTGACCACTGTGCTTCTGACCACGGTGCTTATGACCAATGTGTTTCTGACCAATGTGTTCCTACCAATGTGTTTCTGACCATTGTGTTTCTGACCACCATGTTTCTGACCACATCGTTGCTGACCACTGTGTTTCTGACCAGTGTGTTCTCACCACTGTGTTTCTGACCGCTGTGTTTCTGACCGGTGTTTTTCTGACCATTGTGTTTCTGACCACTGTGTTTCTGACCAGTGTGTTTTTTACCGCTGTGTTTATGACCATTGTGTTTCTGACCACTGTGTTTTTGACCAATGTGTTTCTGACCAGTGTGTTTATGAACACTGTGCTACTGACCACTGTGTTTCTCACCAATTTGATTCTGACCAATGTGTTTCTGACCACTGTGATTCTGACCACTGTGTTCCTGACCAGTCTGTTTGTGGCCAGTGTGTTTCTGACCGCTGTGTTTCTGGCCACTGTGTTTCTGCCCAGTGTGTTTCTGACCATTGTGTTTCCGACCACTGTTTTTCTGACTAGTGTGTTTCTGACCAGTGTGTTCCTGACCAGTCTGTTTGTGGCCAGTGTGTTTCTGACCGCTGTGTTTCTGGCCACTGTGTTTCTGCCCAGTGTGTTTCTGACCATTGTGTTTCCGACCACTGTTTTTCTGACTAGTGTGTTTCTCACCAGCGAGTTGATGATCGCTGTGTTTCTGACCACTGTGTTTATGACCACTGTGTTTCTGTCCACTGTGTTTTTGACCACTGTGTTTCTGATTAGTGTGTTTCTGACCAGTATGTTTCTGACCACTGTGTGTCTGACCAGTGTGATTCTGACCAGTGTGTTTTGGACCAGTGTGTTTCTGACCACTGTGTTTCTGACCAGAGTGTTTCTGACCATTGTTGTTTTATCCAGTGTGTTTCTGACCAGTGTGTTTCTGACCACTGTGTTTCTGACCACTGTGTTTCTGACCAGTGTGTTTCTGACCACTGTGTTTCTCACCACTGTGTTTCTGACCACTGTGTTTCTGACCAGTGTGTTTCTGACCACTGTGTTTCTGACCACTGTGTTTCTGACCAGTGTGTTTCTGACCACTGTGTTTCTCACCACTGTGTTTCTGACCACTGTGTTTCTCACCACTGTGTTTCTGACCACTGTATGTCTGACCACCGTGTTGCTGACGACTGCGTTCCCGACCACTGTGTTTCTGACCACTGTGTTTCTGACCACCGTGTTTCTGACCGCCGTGTTTCTAACCACTGTGTTTCTGACCACTGTGTTTCCGACCACTGTGTTTCTGACCACAGTCTTTCTGGCCACTGTGTTTCTGACCAGTGTGTTTCTGACCACTGTGCTTCTGACCACTGTGTTTCAGACCACTGTGTTTCAGACCTTTGTGTTTCTGACCACCGTGTTTCTGACCACCGTGGTTCTGACCAGTGTGTTTCTGACCGGTGTGTGTCTGTCCAGTGTGTTTCTGACCGGTGTGTTTCTGACCACAGTGGTTCTGACCAGTGTGCTTCTGACCAGTGTGTTTCTGACCAGTGTGTTTCTGACCACTGTCTTTTTGACCATTGTGTTTCTGACCAGTGTGTTTCTGACCAATGTGATTCTCACCACTGTGTTTGTGACCACTGTGTTTCTGACCACTGTGATTCTGACCACTACGATTATGACCAATGTGTTTCTGACCACTGTGCTTCTGTCCACTGTGCTTATGACCAATGTGTTTCTGACCACTGTGTTCCTGACCAATGTGTTTCTGACCACTGTGTTTCTGACCACCGTGTTTCTGACCACAGCGTTGCTGACCACTGTGTTTATGACCACTGTGGTCTGACCACTGTGTTTCTGACCACTGTGTTTCTGACTGGTGTTTTTCTGACCAATGTGTTTCTGAACAGTGTGTTTCATACCAGTGTGTTTCTGACCAGTGTGTTTCTGACCACTGTGTTTTTGACCACTGTGTTTCTGACCACTGAGTTTTCTGACCAGTGTGTTTCTGACCAGTGTGTTTCTGACCACTGTGTGTACGACTGGTGTGTTTCTGACCACTGTGTGTCTGACCACTGTGTTTCTGACCAGTTTGTTTCTGACCACTGTGTTTCTGACCACTGTGTTTCTGACCACTGTGTTTATGACCACTGTGTTTCAGACGACTGTGTTTCTAACCACTGTGTTTCTGACCAGTGTGTTTCAGACCACTGTGTTTCTGACAACTGTGTTTCTTACCATTGTGTTTCTGACCATTGTGTTTCTGACCAGTGTGTTTCTAACCAGTGTGTTTCAGCCCAGTGTTTTCTGACCAGTGTGTTTCTGACCACAGTGTTTCTGACCATTGTGTTTCTGACCACTGTGTTTCTGACCAGTGTGTTTCAGACCACTGTGTTTCTGACAACTGTGTTTCTTACCATTGTGTTTCTGACCATTGTGTTTCTGACCAGTGTGTTTCTAACCAGTGTGTTTCAGACCAGTGTTTTCTGACCAGTGTGTTTCTGACCACAGTGTTTCTGACCAGTGTATTACTGACCAGTGTGTTTTGGACCACTATGTTTCTGACCAGTGTGTTTCTGACCACTGTGTTTCGTACCAGTCTGTTTCTGACAACTGCGTTTCTGACCACTGTGTTTCTGACCACTGTGTTTCTGACCACTGTGTTTCTGACTACTGTGTTTCTGACCAGTGTGTTTCTGATCAGTGTGTTTCTGACCACTGTGTTTCTGACCACTGTGTTTCCGACCACTGTGTTTCTGACCACTGTGTGTCTGACTAGTGTGTTTCTGACTACCGAGTTTCTGACCACTGTGTTTCTAACCACCGTGTTTCTGAGCAGTGTGTTTCTGACCAGTGTGTTTCTGACCACTGTGTTTCTGACCACTTTGTTTCCGACCACTGTGTTTCTAACCAGCGTTTTTCTCACCACTATGCTTTTTACCACAGTGTTTCTGACCACCGTGTTTCTGACCACTTTGTTTCAGACCACTGTGCCACTGACCAGTGTGCTTCTGACCACTGTGATTCTTACCACTCACTTTCTGACCAGTGTGTTCCTCACCAGTGTGTTTTTCACCACTGTGTTTCTGACCACTGTTTTTTTACCAGTGTGTTTCTAACCACTGTGTTTCCGACAAGTGTGTTTCTGACCAGCGTGTTTCTGACCAGTGTGTGTCTGCCTAGTGTGTTTCTGACCATTCTGTTTCCAACCACTGTAGTTCTGACTAGTGTGTTTCTGACCAGTGTGTTTCTGACCAGTGTGTTTCTGACCACTGTCTTTGTGACCATTGTGTTTCTGACCAGTGTGTCTCTGACCACTGTGATTCTCACCAATGTGTTTCTGACCACTGTGTTTCTGACCACTGTGAGTCCGACCACTACGATTATGACCAATGTGTTTCTGACCACTGTGCTTCTGACCACTGTGCTGATGACCAATGTGTTTCTGACCAATATGTTCCTACCAATGTGTTTCTGACCACTGTGTTTCTGACCACCGTGTTTCTGACCACATCGTTGCTGACCACTGTGTTTCTGACCACTGTGTTTTCACCACTGTTTTTCTGACCGCTGTGTTTCTGACCGGTGTTTTTCTGACCACTGTGTTTCTGACCATTGTGTTTCTGACCAGTGTGTTTTTTACCGCTGTGTTTCTGACCATTGTGTTTCTGACCACTGTGTTTTTGACCAATGTGTTTCTGACCAGAGTGTTTTTGATCACTGTGCTACTGACCACTGTGTTTCTGACGAATGTGATTCTGACCAATGTGTTTCTGACCAATGTGTTTCTGACCACTGTGTTCCTGACCAGTGTGTTTCTGGCCAGTGTGTTTCTGACCGCTGTGTTTCTGGCCACTGTGTCTCTGACCAGTGTGTTTCTGACCATTGTGTTTCCGACCACTATTTTTCTGACCAGTGTGTTTCTGACCAGCGTGTTTACGATCGCTGTGTTTCTCACCACAGCGTTTATGACCACTGTGTTTCTGACCACTTTGTTTCTGACCACTGTGTTTCTGACTAGTGTGTTTCTGACCAATATGTTTATGACCACTGTGTGTCTGACCAGTGTGTTTCTGACCAGTGTGTTTTGGACGAGTGTGTTTATGACCACTGTGTTTCTGACCAGAGTGTTTCTGACCAGTGTGTTTTTGTCCAGTGTGTTTCTGACCAGTGTGTTTCTGACCACTGTGTTTCTGACCACTGTGTTTCTGACCAGTGTGTTTCTGACCACTGTGTTTCTGACCGCTGTGTTTCTGACCACTTTGTTTCTCACCACTGTGTTTTCTGACCACTGTATGTCTGACCACCGTGTTTCTGACCACTGCATTCCCGACCACTGTGTTTCTGACCACTGTGTTTCTGACCACCGTGTTTCTGACCGCCGTGTTTCTGACCAGTGTGTTTCTGACCACTGTGTTTCTGACCACTGTGTTTCTGACCACAGTCTTTCTGGCCACTGTGTTTCTGACCAGTGTGTCTCTGACCAGTGTGCTTCTGACCACTGTGTTTCAGACCACTGTGTTTCGGACCTTTGTGTTTCTGACCACCGTGTTTCTGACCACCGTGGTTCTGACCAGTGTGTGTCTGCCCAGTGTGTTTCTGACCAGTGTGTTTCTGACCACAGTGGTTCTGGCCAGTGTGCTTCTGACCAGTGTGTTTCTAACCAGTGTGTTTCTGACCAGTGTCTTTCTGACCATTGTGTTTGTGACCAGTGTGTTTCTGACCACTGTGATTCTCACCACTGTGTTTCTGACCACTGTGTTTCTGACCACCGTGATTCTGACCACTACGATTATGACCAATGTGTTTCTGACCACTGTGCTTCTGACCAATGTGTTTCTGACCACTGTGTTCCTGACCAATGTGTTTCTGACCACTGTGTTCCTGACCAATGTGTTTCTGACCACTGTGTTTCTGACCACCGTCTTTCTGACCACAGCGTTGCTGACCACTGTGTTTATGACCACTGTGTTTCTGACCGCTGTGTTTTTGACTGGTGTTTTTCTGACCACTGTGTTTCTGACCAGTGTGCTTTTTTCCGCTGTGTTTCGTACCAATGTGTTTCTGACCACTCTGTTTTTGACCAATGTGTTTCTGACCAGTGTGTTTCTGACCACTGTGCTACTGACCACTGTGTTTCTGACCAATGTGATTCTGACCAATGTGTTTCTGACCACCGTGTTTCTGACCACCGTGTTTCCGACCACTGTGTTTCTGACCACTGTGTGTCTGACTAGTGTGTTTCTGACTACTGTGTTTCTGAACCTTGTGTTTCTAACCACCGTGTTTCTGACCACTGTGTTTCTGACCACTGTGCTTCCGACCACTGCGTTTCTAACCAGCGTTTTTCTAACCACTGTGTTTTTTACCACCGTGTTTTTGACCACCGTGTTTCTGACCACTTTGTTTCTGACCACTGTGCCACTGACCAGTTTGTTTCTGACCACTGTGTTTCTGACCACTGTGATTCTTACCACTCCGTTTCTGACCAGTGTGTTCCTCACCAGTGTGTTTTTCACCACTGTGTTTCTGACCAATGTGTTTTTTGCCAGTGTGTTTCTAACCACTGTGTTTCCGACAAGTGTGTTTCTCACCAGTGTGTTTCTGGCCAGTGTGTGTCTGCCCAGTGTGTTTCTGACCATTGTGTTTCTGACCACTGTGGTTCTGACCAGTGTGTTTCTGACCAGTGTGTTTTTGACCAGTGTGTTTCTGACCACTGTCTTTCTGACCATTGTGTTTCTGACCAGTGTGTTTCTGAACAATGTGATTCTCACCACTGTGTTTCTGACCACTGTGCTTCTGACCACTGTGCTTATGACCAATGTGTTTCTGACCAATGTGTTCCTACCAATGTGTTTCTGACCATTGTGCTTCTGACCACCGTGTTTCTGACCACAGCGTTGCTGACCACTGTGTTTCTGACCACTGTGTTCTCACCACTGTGTTTCTGACCGCTGTGTTTCTGACCGGTGTTTTTCTGACCACTGTGTTTCTGACCACTGTGTTTCTGGCCAGTGTGTTTTTTACCGCTGCGTTTCTGACCACTGTGTTTCTGACCACTGTGTTTTTGACCAATGTGTTTCTGACCAGTGTGTTTCTGAACACTATGCTACTGACCACTGTGTTTCTGACCAATGTGATTCTGACCAATGTGTTTCTGACCACTGTGTTCCTGACCAGTGTGTTTCTGGCCAGTGTGTTTCTGACCGCTGTGTTTCTGGCCACTGTGTTTCTGACCAGTGTGTCTCTGACCATTGTGTTTCCGACCACTGTTTTTCTGACCAGTGTGTTTCTGACCAGCGTGTTTATGATCGCTGAGTTTCTCACCACTGTGTTTATGACCACTGTGTTTTTGACCACTGTGTTTCTGACCACTGTGTTTCTGATTAGTGTGTTTCTGACCAGTATGTTTCTGACCACTGTGTGTCTGACCAGTGTGTTTCTGACCAATGTGTTTTGGACCAGTGTGTTTTTCACCACTGTGTTTCTGACCAGAGTGTTTCTGACCAGTGTGTTTTTGACCAGTGTGTTTCTGACCTGTGTGTTTCTGACCACTGTGTTTCTGACCACTGTGTTTCTGACCACTGTGTTTCTCACCACTGTGTTTCTGACCGCTGTGTTTCTGACCGGTGTTTTTCTGACCACTGTGTTTCTGACTAGTGTGTTTCTGACCAGTGTGTGTCTGACCACTGTGTTTCTGACTAGTGTGTTTCTGACCAGTGTGTGTCTGACCACTGTGTTTCTGACTAGTGTGTTTCTGACCAGTGTGTGTCTGACCACTGTGTTTCTGACTAGTGTGTTTCTGACCAGTGTGTGTCTGACCACTGTGTTTCTGACTAGTGTGTTTCTGACCAGTGTGTGTCTGACCACTGTGTTTCTGACTAGTGTGTTTCTGACCAGTGTGTGTCTGACCACTGTGTTTCTGACTAGTGTGTTTCTGACCAGTGTGTGTCTGACCACTGTGTTTCTGACTAGTGTGTTTCTGACCAGTGTGTGTCTGACCACTGTGTTTCTGACTAGTGTGTTTCTGACCAGTGTGTGTCTGACCACTGTGTTTCTGACTAGTGTGTTTCTGACCAGTGTGTGTCTGACCACTGTGTTTCTGACTAGTGTGTTTCTGACCAGTGTGTGTCTGACCACTGTGTTTCTGACTAGTGTGTTTCTGACCAGTGTGTGTCTGACCACTGTGTTTCTGACTAGTGTGTTTCTGACCAGTGTGTGTCTGACCACTGTGTTTCTGACTAGTGTGTTTCTGACCAGTGTGTGTCTGACCACTGTGTTTCTGACTAGTGTGTTTCTGACCAGTGTGTGTCTGACCACTGTGTTTCTGACTAGTGTGTTTCTGACCAGTGTGTGTCTGACCACTGTGTTTCTGACTAGTGTGTTTTTGACCAGTGTGTTTTTCACCACTGTGTTTCTGACCAGAGTGTTTCTGACCAGTGTGTTTTTGACCAGTGTGTTTCTGACCTGTGTGTTTCTGACCACTGTGTTTCTGACCACTGTGTTTCTGACCACTGTGTTTCTCACCACTGTGTTTCTGACCACTGTATGTCTGACCACTGTGTTTCTGACCACTGCGTTCCCGACCACTGTGTTTCTGACCACTGTGTTTCTGACCACCATGTTTCTGACCACCGTGTTTCTGACCACTGTGTTTCTGACCACTGTGTTTCTGACCACTGTGTTTCTGACCACAGTCTTTCTGGCCACTGTGTTTCTGACCAGTGTGTTTCCGACCAGTGTGCTTCTGACCACTGTGTTTCAAACCACTGTGTTTCAGTCATTTGTGTTTCTGACCACCGTGTTTCTGACCACCGTGTTTCTGACTAGTGTGTTTCTGACCAGTGTGTGTCTGCCCGGTGTCTTTCTGACCAGTGTGTTTCTGACAACAGTTTCTGACCAGTGTGCTTCTGACCAGTGTGTTTCTGACCAGTGTGTTTCTCATCACTGTCTTTCTGACCATTGTGTTTCTGACCAGTGTGTTTCTGACCACTGTGATTCTCACCACTGTGTTTCTGACCACTGTGTTTCTGACCACTGTGATTCTGACCACTACGATTATGACCAATGTGCTTCTGACCACTGTGCTTCTGACCACTGTGCTTATCACCAATGTGTTTCTGACCACTGTGTTCTTGACCAATGCGTTTCTGACCACTGTGTTTCTGACCACCGTGTTTCTGACCACAGCGTTGCTGACCACGGTGTTTCTGACCACTGTGGTCTGACCACTGTGTTTCTGACCGCTGTGTTTCTGACTGGTGTTTTTCTGACCACTGTGTTTCTGACTACTGTGTTTCTGACCAGTGTGTTTTTTACCGCTGTGTTTGTTACCAATGTGTTTCTGACCACTGTGTTTTTGACCAATGTGTTCCTGACCAGTGTGTTTCTGACCACTGTGCTACTGACCACTGTGTTTCTGACCAATGTGATTCTAACCAATGTGTTTCTGACCACCGTGTTTCTGACCAATGTGTTCCTGACCAGTGTGTGTCTTGCCAGTGTGTTTCTGAACGGTGTGTTTCTGGCCACTCTGTTTCTGACCAGTGTGTTTTTGACCATTGTGTTTCCGACCACTGTGTTTCTGACCAGTGTGTTTCTGAACAGCGTGATTCTGTTCGCTGTGTTTCTCACCACTGTGTTTATGACCACTGTGTTTCTGACCACTATGTTTCTGACCACTGTGTTTCTGAGTAGTGTGTTTCTGACCAGTATGTTTCTGACCACTGTGTGTCTGACCAGTGTATTTCTGACCAGTGTGTTTTGGACCAGTGTGTTTCTGACCACTGTGTTTCTGACCAGTGTGTTTCTGACTAGTGTGTTTTTGACCAGTGTGTTTCTGACCAGTGTGTTTCTGACCAGTGTGTTTCTGACCAGTGTGTTTCTGACCAGTGTGTTTTGGACCACTGTGTTTCTGACCACTGTGTTTCTGACCACCGTGTTTCTCACCATTGTGCTTCTGACCACTGTATTTCTGACCACCGTGTTTCTGACCACTGCCTTCCCGACCACTGTGTTTCTGACCACTGTGTTCTTGACCAGCGAGTTTCTGACCAATTTGTTTCTGACCAGTGTGTTTCAGACCAGTGTGCTTCTGACCAGTGTGTTTCTGACCACTGTGTTTCTGACCACTGTGTTTCTGACCACTGAGTTACTGACCGGTGTGTTTCTGACCAGTGTGTTTCTGACCACTGTGTATACGACCGGTGTGTTTCTGACCACTGTGTGTCTGACCACTGTGTTTCTGACCAGTTTGTTTCTGACCACTGTGTTTCTGACAACTGTGTTTCTGACCACTGTGTTTCTGACCAGTGTGTTTCTAACCACTGATTCTGACAACTGTGGTTCTGACCACTGTGTTTATGACCACTGTGTTTCTGACCAGTTTGTTTCTGACCAGTATGTTTCTGACTAGTGTGTTTCTGACCACTGCGTTTCTGACCACAGTGTTTCTGACCAGTGTGTTTTTGGCAACTGTTTCTGACCACTGTGCCTTTTACCAGTGTGTTTCTCATCGCTGTGTTTCTGACCAATGTGTTTCTGACCACTGTGGTTCTGACCACTGTGTTTCTGACCAGTGTGTCTCTGAGCCCTGTGTTTCTGACAAATGTGTTTCTGACCAGTGGGTTTCTGACCAGTTTGTTTCTGACCAGTGTGTTTCTGACAAGTGTGTTTCTGACCAATGTGTGTATGACCACTGTGTTTCTGAACAGTTCGTTTCTGACCAGTGTATTTCTGACTACCGTGTTTCTGACCAGTGTGTTTCTGACCACAGTGTTTCTGACCAGCGCATTTCTGACCAGTGTGTTCCTGACCACTGTGGTTATGACCAGTGTGTTTCTGACCACTGTGTTTCTGACCAGTGTGTTTCTGACCACTGTGTTTCTGACCA
>SZWC01000951.1:215829-246121 GCA_023375785.1 Penium margaritaceum
TGTGTTTCTGACCACTGTGTTTCTGACCAGTGTGTTTATGACCACTGTGTTTCTGACCAGTGTGTTTCTAACCACTTTGTTTCTAACCACTGTGTTTCTGACCAGTGTGTTTCTGACCAGTGTGTTTCTGACATCTGTGTTTCTGATCACTGTGTTTCTGACCGGTGTATTTCTGACCACTGTGTTTCTGACCAGTGTGTTTACGACCACTGTGATTCCGAGCAGTGTGTTTATGACCAGCGTGTTTATGACCACTGTGTTTCTGACCACAGTGTTTCTGACCAGTGTGTTTCTGACCAGTGTGTTTCTGACCAGTGTGTTTCTTGCCAGTGTGTTTCTGAACAGTGTGTTTCTGACATGTGTGTTTCTGACCAGTGTGTTTCTGGCCACTGTGTTTTTGACCCCTGTATTTCCGACGAGTGTGTTTCTGACCACTGTGTTTCTGACCACTGTGTTTCTGACCACTGTGTTTCTGACCAGTTTGTTTCTGACCACTGTGTTTCTGACCAGTGTGTTTATGACCACTGTGATTCTGAGCAGTGTGTTTATGACCAGAGTGTTTATGACCACTGTGTATCTGACCACTGCGTTTCTGACCAGTGTGTTTCTGACCAGTGTGATTGTGACCACTGCGTGTCTGACCAGTGTCTTTCTGACCACTGTGTTTCTGACCACAGTGTTTCTGACCAGTGTGTTTATGACAACTGTGTTTCTGACCAGTGTGTTTATGTCACTCTGTTTCTGACCAGTGTGTTTCTGACCAGTGTGTTTCTGACCACTGTTTGTCTGACCACTGTGTTTCTGACCACTTTGTTTATGACCACTGTGTTTGTGACGACTGTGTTCCTGATGACTGTATTTCTGACGACTGTGTTTCTGACCAGTGTGTTTCTGTCCACTGTGTTTCTGACCGCTGTGTTTCTGACCGCTGTGTTTCTGACCATTGTGTTTATGACAAGTGTGATTCTGACCAGTGTGTGTCTGACCAGTGCGTTTCTGACCACTGTGTTTCTGACCTCTGTGTTTCTGACCGCTGTGTTTCTGACCATTGTGTTTGTGACAAGTGTGATTCTGAGTAGTGTGTGTCTGACCGGTGCGTTTCTGACCACTGTGTTTCTGACCGCTGTGTTTCTGACCGCTGTGCTTCTAACCACTGTGTTTCTGACCTTTGTGTTTCTGACCTGTGTGTTTCTGGCCACTGTGTTTCTGACCACTGTGTTTCTGACGACAGTGTTTCTGACCAGTGTGTTTCTGACCACTGTGTTCCTGACCAGTGTGTTTATGCCCAGTGTGTATATGACCACTAAGTTTCTGACCAGTGTGTTTCTGACCAGTGTGTTTCTGACCACTATGTTTCTGACCAGTGTGTTTCTGACCACTGTGGTTCTGACCAGTGTGTTTCTGACCACTGTGTTTCTGACCAGTGTGTTTCTGACCACTGTGTTACTGACCACTCTGGTGCTGACCACTTTGTTTACAACCACAGTGTTTCTGACCAGTCTGTTTCTGACCTCTGTGTTTGTGACCAGTGTGTTTCTGACGACTGTGTATCTGACCAGTGTGTTTCTGACCACTTTGTTTCCGACCACTTTGTTTCTGACAAGTGTGTTTCTGACCAATGTGTTTCTGACAGTTGTGCTTATGACCACTGTGGTCCTGACTACTGTGTGTCTGACCACTATGTTTCTGACCAGTGTGTTTCTGACCAGTGTGTTTCTGACCAGTGTGTTTCTGTCCAGTGGGTTTCTGACCACAATGTTTCTGACCACTGTGTTTCTGACCAGTGTGTTTCTGACCACTGTGTTTCTGACCAGTGTGTTTCTGACCACCGTGTTTGTGACCACTGTGTTTCTGACCAGTGTGTTTCTGACCAATGTGTTTATGACCACTGTGTTTCTGACCACTGTGTTTCTGACCACTGTGTTTCTGACCACTGTATTTCTGACCACCGTGTTTCTGACCAGTGTGTTTCTCACCAGTGTTTTTCTCACCTGTGTGTTTCAAACCAGTGTGTTTCTGACCACTGTGTTTCTGACCCCTGCGTTTCTGACCGGTGTGTTTCTGACCATCGTGTTTCTGACCACCGTGTTTCTGACCACTGTGTTTCTGACCACAGTTTTTCTGACCACCGTTTTTCTTAGCAGTGTGTTTCTGACCACTGTGATTCTGACCAGTGTGTTTATGATAAGTGTGTTTATGATCACTGTGTTTTTGACGGCCGCGTTTCTGACCAGTGTGTTTCTGACCAGTGTGTTTCTGACCACTGAGTTTCAGAACAGTGTGTTTCTGACCAGTGTGTTTCTGACCAGTGTGTTTCTGACCAGTGTGTTTCTGACCACTGTGTTCCTGACGACTTTGTTTCTGACCATTGTAGTTCTGAATACTGTGCTTCTGACCACTGTGTTTCTGACCAGTGCGTTTCTGACCAGTGTGATTCTGACCACTGTGTTTCTGACAAGTGTGTTTCTGACCAGTGTGTTTCTGACCACTGTGTTTCTTACCACTGTTTTCCGACCAGTGTGTTTCTGACCAGTGTGTGTCTGACCAGTGTCTTTCTGACCACTGTGTTTCTGACCACTGTGTTTCTGACCATTGTGTGTCTGACCAGTGCGTTTCTGACCACTGTGTTTCTGACCAGTGTGTTTCTGACCACCCGTTCTGACCAGTGTGTTTGTGACCACTCTGTTTCTGACCACTGTATTTCTGACCACTCTGTTTCTGACCAGTGTGTTTCTGACAACTCTGTTTCTGACCTTTGTATTTCTGACCGCTGTGTTTCCGACCACTGTGTTTCTGAGCATTGTGTTTCGGACCAGTGTGTTTCGGACCACTGTGTTTCTGACCACTGTGTTTCTGACCACTTTGTTTTTGACCACTGTGTTTCTGACCAGTGTGTTTCTAACCACTGTGTTTCGGACCAGTGTGTTTCTGACCGGTGTATTTTTGACCACTGTGTTTCTGACCTGTGTGTTCCTGACCAGTGTGTTTATGACCACTGTGTTTCTGACCACTGTGTTTCTGACCACTGTGTTTCTGACCAGTGTGTTTCTGACCACTATGTTTCTGACCACTGTGTTTTTGACCTGTGTGTTTCTTACCAGTGTGTTTCTGACCACTGTGTTTCTGACCAGCGTGATTCTGACCAGTGTGTTTCTGACCACTGTGTTTCTGACCACTGTTTTTCTGACCAAATTGTTGATAACAGTGTGTTTCTTACCAGTGTGTTTCTGACCAGTATGTTTCTGACAAGTGTGTTTCTGACCACCTTGTTTCTGACCAGAGTGTTTCTCACCAGTGTGTTTCTTACCATTGTGTTTCAAACCAGTGTGTTTCTGACCAATGTGTTTCTGACCAGTTTGTTTCTGACCACTGTGCTTCTGTACACCGTGTTTCTTCCCAGCCTGTTTCTGACCACAGTGTTTCTGACCACTTTGTTTCTGACCTCTGTGTTTCTGACCAGTGTGTTTCTGACCAGTGTGTTTGTGACAAGTGCGTTTCTGCCCAGCGTGTTTCTGACCACAGTGTTTCTGACCCCTGTGTTTATGAGCAGTGTGTTTCTGACCACTGTGTTTCTGACCAGTTTGTTTCTGACCAGTGTGTTTCTGACCACTGTGGTTCTGACCAGTGTGTTTCTGACCACTGTGTTTCTGACCGGTGTGTTTATGACCACTTTGTTTCTGATCAGTGTGTTTATGACCAGTGTGTTTATGACCACTGTGTTTCTGACCACTGTGTTTCTGACCAGTGTGTTTCTGACCAGTGCGTTTCTGCCCAGCGTGTTTCTGACCACAGTGTTTCTGACCCCTGTGTTTATGAGCAGTGTGTTTCTGACCACTGTGTTTCTGACCAGTTTGTTTCTGACCAGTGTGTTTCTGACCACTGTGTTTCTGACCAGTGTGTTTTTCACCACTGTGTTTCTGACCAGTGTGTTTAGGACCAGTGTGTTTATGACCACAATGTTTATGACCAGTGTGTTTCTGAACATTGTGTTTCTGACCAGGGTGTTTCTGACAGGTGTGTTTCTGACCAGTGTGTTTCTCACCCCCATGCTTCTGACCATTGTGTTTCTGACCAGTGTGTTTCCGACCACTGTGTTTTTTACCAATGTGTTTCTCACCACTGTGTTTCTGACCAATGTGTTTCTGACCACTGTGTTTCTGACCACTGTGTTTCTGACCAGTGTGTTTCTGACCAGTGTGTTTCTGACCAGTGTGTTTCTGACAAGTGTGTTTCTGACCACTGTGCTTTTGACCCTTGTGTTCCTGACCAGTGTGTTCCTGACCACTGTGTTTCTGACCAGTGTGTTTCTGACCAGTGTGTTTCTGACCACTGTGTTTCTGACCGGTGTGTTTATGACCACTTTGATTCTGATCAGTGTGTTTATGACCAGTGTGTTTATGACCACTGTGTTTCTGACCACTGCGTTTCTGACCAGTGTGTGTCTCACCAGTGAGTTTCTGACAACTGTGTTTCTGAGCAATGTGTTTCTGACCACTGTGTTTCTGACCAGTGTGTTTCTGACCACTGTGTTTCTGACCACTGTGTTCCTGACCAGTGTGTTTATGACCACTGTATTTCTGACCAGTGTGTTTCTGACCAGTGTGTTTCTGAACACTGTTTGTCTAACCACTGTGTTTCTGACCACTGTGTGTATGACCACAATGTTTGTGACCGATGTGTTCCTCACCACTTTGTTTGTGATCACTGTGTTTCTGACCACTGTGTTTCTGATCGCTGTGTTTCTATATGTTGTGTTTCTTGTCAGAAACTCAATGGTCAGAAATACAGCGGTCAGAAACGCACTGGTCAGAAACACGGTGTTCAGAAACACAGTGGTCAGAAACACAGTGGTCGGAAACACACTGGTCAGAAACACACTGGTCAGAGATTCACTGGTCAGGAACACAGTGGTCAGAAACACACTGGTCAGAACCACAGTGGTCAGAAACACAGTTGTCAGAAACACAGTTGTCAGAAACACACTGGTCCGAAACACAGTGGTCATAAACACGCTGGTCAGAAACACAGTAGTCAGAAACACACTGGTCAGAAACACACTGGTCAGAAACACGTTGGTCAGAAACACACTGGTCAGAAACACACTGGTCAGAAACACACTGGTCAGTAACACACAGGTCAGAAACACAGTGGTCAGAAACACATTGGTCAGAAACACGGTGGTCAGAAACACACTGGTCAGAAACACACTGGTCAGAAACACACTTTTGAGAAACACACTGGTCAGACACACAGTGGTCAGAAACACATTGGTCAGAAACACGGTGGTCAGAAACACAGTGGTCAGAAAAACACTGGTCAGAAACACAGTGGTCAGAAACACAATGGTCATAAACACTGTGGTCCGAAACACAGTGGTCAGAAACACATTGGTCAGAAACACAGTGGTCAGAAACACAGTGGTCTGAAACACAGTAGTCAGAAACACAGTTGTCAGAAACACAGTGGTCACAAACACAGTGGTCACAAACACAGTGGTCAGAATGACAGTGGTCAGGAACACAGTGCTCAGAAACACCTAGGAGAGAAACACAGTGTTCAGAAACACACTGGTCAGAAACACAGTGGTCAGAAATATACTGGTCAGAAACACACTGGTCCGAAACACACTTGTCAGAACCATATTGGTCAGAAACACACTGGTCAGAAACACACTGGTCAGAAACACACCGGTCAGAAACAAACTGGTAAGAAACACATTGGTCAGAAACACACTGGTTAGAAACATAGTGATCAGCAACACAGTGGTCAGAAGCACAGTGGTCAGAAACACAGTGGTCGGAAACACAGTGGTCAGAAACACACTGGTCGGAAACACAGTGGTCAGAAACACAGTGGTCAGAAACACAGTGGTCATAAACACAGTGGTTAGAAACACAGTGGTCAGAAACACACTGGTCAGAAACACTGTGGTCAGAAACACACTGGTCAGAAATACACTGGTCAGAAACACAGTGGTCAGAAACACAGTGGTCAGAAGCACAGTGGTCAGAAACACAGTGGTCAGAAATACCGTGGTCAGAAACACACTGGTCAGGAACACACTGGTCAGAAACACACTGGTCAGAAACACTGTGGTCAGAAACACAGTGGCCAGAAACACAGTGGTCAGAAACACAGTGGTCAGAAATACCGTGGTCAGAAACACACTGGTCAGGAACACACTGGTCAGAAACACACTGGTCAGAAACACTGTGGTCAGAAACACAGTGGTCAGAAACACAGTGGTCAGAAACACACTGGTCAGAAACACTGTGGTCAGAAACACACTGGTCAGAAATACACTGGTCAGAAACACAGTGGTCAGAAACACAGTGGTCAGAAGCACAGTGGTCAGAAACACAGTGGTCAGAAATACCGTGGTCAGAAACACACTGGTCAGGAACACACTGGTCAGAAACACACTGGTCAGAAACACTGTGGTCAGAAACACAGTGGTCAAACCACACTGGTCAGAAACACACTGGTCAGACACCAAGTGGTTAGAAAGACAGTGGTCAGAAACACGGTGGTCAGAAACACACTGGTCAGAAGCACAGTCGTCATGAACACGGCGGTCAGAAACAAAGTGGTCAGAAACACAGTGGTCAGAGACACAGTGATCAGAAACACAGTGCTCAGAAACACAGTGGTCAAAAACACACTAGTCGGAATAACAGTGGTCAGAAACACAGTGGTCAGAAACACACTGGACAGAAACACAGTGGTCAGAAACACAGTTTTCATAAACAGAGTGGTCAAAAAGACATTGGTCATGAACACAATGGTCAGAAACACATTGGTTAGAAACACAGTGGTCAGAAACACATTGGTCAGAAACACACTGGTCAGAAACACACTGTTCATAAACACACTGGTCGGACGCACACTTGTCAGAATTGCAGTGGTAAAAAACACAATTGTCATAAACATGGTGGTCAGAGACACTGTTTTCATAAACACAGTGGTCAGAAACATAGTGGTCAGAAACACACTGGTCAGAAACACACTGATCAGGATTACAGTGGTCAGAAACACACTGGTCAGAAACACTGTCATCAGAAACACACAGGTCAGAAACACAGTGGTCAGAAACACACTGGTCAGAAACACAAGGGTCAGAAACACACTGGTCAGAAAAGCAGTAGTCAGAAACACAATGGTCAGAAACACACTGGTGATAAACACACTGGTCAGAAACACACTGGTCAGAAACACAGTGGTCAGAAACACGGTGGTCCGAAACACACTGGTCAGAAACACAGTGGTCAGAGACGTACTGGTCAGAAACACACTGGTCAGAAACACAGTGGTCAGAAACACACTGGTCAGAAACACACTGGTCAGAAACACAGTGGTCATAAACAGAGTGGTTAGAAACACAGTGGTCAGAAACACGGTGGTCAGAAATACAGTGGTCAGAAACACAGTGGTCAGAAACACAGTGGTCAGAAACAGATTGGTCAGAAACACAGTGGTCAGAAACACATTGGTCAGAAACAGAGTTGTCAGAAACACAGTGATCAGAAACACATTGGTCAGAAACACAGTGGTCAGAAACACAGTGGTCAGAAACACAGTGGTCAGAAACACACTGGTCAGAAACACCCTGGTCAGAAACACAGTGGTTAGATACACAGTGGTCAGAATCACAGTGGTATAAAACACAGTGGTCAGAAACACCGTCGTCAAAACCTACGTGGCAAAAAACACTGTGGTCAGAAACACACTGGTCAGAAACACACTGGTCAGAAGCACACTCGTCACAAACACAGTGGTCAGAAACACGGTGGTCAGAAACACAGCGGTCAAAAACACAGTGGTCAGAAACACAGTGGTCAGAAACATAGTGGTCAGAAACACAGTGGTCAGAAACACAGTGGTCGGAAACACAGTTGTCAGAAGCGCAGTGGTCAGAAACACAGTGGTCAGGAACGCATTGGTGTGAAACACAGTGGTAAGAAACACACTGGTCTGAAACACAGTGGTCGGAAACACACTGGTCTGAAACACAGTGGTCAGAAACACGGTAGTAAGAAACACAGTTGTCAGAAACACACTGGTCAGAAATACACTGATCAAGAACACAGTGGTCAGAAACACTGTGGTCAGAAACACAGTGTTGAGAAACACACCAGTCACAATCACAGTGGTCGGAAACACACTGGTCAGAAAGAAACACACTGGTCAGAAACACACAGGTCAGAAACACGCTGGTGAGAAACACTGTGGTCAGAAACACACTGGTCATAAACACAGTGGTCATAAACACGCTGGTCATAAACACAGTGGTCAGAAACACACTGGTCAGAAACACACTGGTCAGAAACAGGGCGGTCAGAAACACACTGGTCAGAAACACAGTGTTCAGAAACACAGTGGTCAGAAACACAGTGGTCAGAAACACAGTGGTCAGAAACAGTGTGGTCAGAAACACGGTTGTCAGAACCACGGTGGTCAGAAACACAGTGGTCAGAAACACTGTGGTCATAAACACAATGCTTAGAAACAAACTTCTCAGAAAGAAAGTAGCCATAAAAACAGTGGTCAGAAACCCAGTTGTCAGAAACACAGTCGTCAGAACCACACTGGTCAGAAACACACCGATCAGGAACACAGTGCTCAGAAACACATTGGTTAGAAACACAGTGGTCAGAAACACAGTGGTCAGACACACAGTGGTCAGAAACACTGTCGTCAGAAACACACTGGTCAGAAATACAGTGGTCAGAAACGCACTGGTCAAAAACATAGTAGTCAGAAACACAGTGGTCATAAACACAGTGGTCAGAAACACACTGGTCCAGAAACACACTGGTCAGAAACACACTGATCAGAAACTCAATTGTCAGAAACACACTTTTCATAAACACACTGGTCAGAAACACAGTGGTCAGAAACACACTGGTCAGAAACACGGTGGTCAAGAACACAATGGTCAGAAAAAGACTGGTGAAAAAGACAGTGGTCAGAAAGACAGTGGTCAGGAACACAGTGGTCAGAAACACAGTGGTCAGAAACACATTGGTCAGAAACACAGTGGTCAGAAAGACAGTGGTCTGAATCACAGTGGTCAGAAACTCAGAGGTCAGAAACACAGTGGTGAGAATGACAGTGGTCAGAAACACGCTGGTCAAAAACACAGTGGTCAGAAAAACACTGGTCAGAAACACACTGGTCAGAAGCATATTGGTCAGAAACACACTGGTCAGAAACACACTGGTCAGAAACACACTGGTCAGAAACACACTGGTCGTAAACACACTGGTCAGAAACACAGTGTTTAAAAACACAACGGTCAGAAACACAGTGGTCATAAACACACCGGTCAAAAGCACACTGGTCATAAACACAGTGGTCAAAAACATATTGGTCAGAAACACAGTGGTCAGAAACACACTGGTCTGAGGCACAGTTGTCAGAAACACACTGGTCAGAAACACGCAAGTCCGAAACACAGTGGTGAGAAAAACACTGGTCATAAACACAGTGGTCAGAAACATGCTGGTCAGAAACAAAGTGGTCAGAAACACACCTGTCAGAAACACACTGGTCAGAAACACACTGGTCAGAAACACAATAGTCAGAAATACAGCGGTCAGAAACGCACTGGTCAGGAACACGGTGTTCAGAAAAACAGTGGTCAGAAACACGGTGGTCAGAAACACACTGGTCGGAAACACACTGGTCAGAAATTCACTGGTCAGAAACACAGTGGTCAGAAACACCCTGGTCAGAAACACAGTGGTCAGAAACACACTTGTCAGAAACACACTGGTGATAAACACACTTGTCAGAAACACACTTGTAAGAAACACAGTGGTCAGAAACACTGTGGTCAGAAACACACTGTTCAGAAATGCAGTTGTCAGAAACAGAGTGCTAAAAAACACAGTGGTCATAAACACGGTGGTTAGAAACACAGTGGTCAGAAACACAGTGGTTATAAACACTTTGGTCAGAAACACAGTGGTCAGTAACACACTGGTCAAAAACACAGTGGTTAGAAACACAGTGGTCAGAAACACAGTGGTAAGAAACACAGTTGTCAGAAACACACTGGTCCGAAACACAGTGGTCATAAACACGCTGGTCCGAAACACAGTGGTCATAAACACGCTGGTCAGAAACACAGTGGTCAGAAACACTGGTCAGGAACACACTGGTCAGAAACACGGTGGTCAGAAACACACTGGTCAGTAACACACAGGTCAGACACACAGTGGTCAGAAACACATTGGTCTGAAACACTGTGGTCAGAAACACACCAGTCAGAAACACACTGGTCAGAAACACACTTTTGAGAAACACACTGGCCAGACACACAGTGGTCATAAACACACTGGTCAGAAACACGGTGGTCAGAAACACATTGGTCAGAAACACACTGGTCAAAAGCACAGTGGTCAGAAACACAGTGGTCAGAAACACAGTGGTCAGAAACACACTGGTCAGAAACACAGTGGTCAGAAATACACTGGTCAGAAACACACTGGTCCGAAACACACTGGTCAGAACCATATTGGTCATAAACACACTGGTCAGAAACACAATGGTCAGAAACACACCGGTCAGAAACACACTGGTACGAAACACACTGGTCAGAAACACACTGGTTAGAAACATAGTGATCAGAAACACAGCGGTCAGAAGCACAGTGGTCAGAGACACAGTGTTCAGAAACACAGTGGTCAGAGACACAGTGGTCGGAAACACAGTGGCCAGAAACACAGTTGTCAGAAACACAGTGGTCATAAACACAGTGGTCAGAATCACAGTGGTCAAAAACACACTGGTCAGAAATACACTGGTCAGAAACAAAGTGGTCAGAAACACAATGATCAGAAGCACAGTGGTCAGAAACACAGTGGTCAGAAACACAGTGGTCAGGAACACACTGGTCAGAAACACACTGGTCAGAAACACACTGGTCAGAAACACACTGGTCAGAAATACAGCGGTCAGAAACACACTGGTCAGAAACACGGTGTTCAGAAACACAGTGGTCAGAAACACAGTGGTCAGAGACACACTGGTCAGAAACACACTGGTTAGAAATTCACTGGTCAGAAACACAGTGGTCAGAAACACACTGGTCACAAACACAGTGGTCAGAAACACAGCGGTCAGAAACACACTGGTGATAAACACACTTGTCAGAAACACACTGGTAAGAAACACAGTGGTCAGAAACACAGTGGTCAGAAACACAGTGGTCAGAAACACACTGCTCAGAAACGCAGTTGTCAGAAACAGAGTGGTAAAAAACACAGTGGTCATTAACACACTGGTCAGAAACACACTGGTCAGAAGCACATTTGTCAGAAATACAATGGTCAGAAACACAGTGGCCAGCAACACATTGGTCAGAAACACAGTGGTCAGAAACACACTGCTCAGAAAGACAGAGGTCAGAAACACAGTGGTCAGAAACACAGTGGTCAGAAACACATTGGTCAGAAACACGGTTGTCAGAAACACAGTGGTCAGAAACACCGTGGTCAGAAACACAGTGGTCAGAAACACAGTGGTCAGAAACACAGTGGTCATAAACACAGTGGTCAGAAACACAGTGGTCAGAAACAAACTGCTCAGAAAGGCAGTGGTCAGAAACACAGTGGTCAGAAACCCAGTTGTCAGCAACACAGTCGACAGAAGCACATTGGTCAGAAACACACCGATCAGAAACACAGTGGTCAGAAACACAGTTGTCAGAAACGTAGTGGTCAGAAACACAGTGGTCAGGCACACAGTGGTCAGAACCACACTAGTCAGAAACATATTGGTCAGAAACACACTGGTCATAAACACACTGGTCAGAAACACACTGGTCAGAAACACACTGGTCATAAACACACTGGTCAGAATCACAGTGGTTATAAAGACAATGGTCAGATACACAGTGGTCAAAAACACACTAGTCAGAAACACACTGGTCAGCAACACACTGGTCAGAAACACAGTGGTCAAAAACATGGTGGTCAGAAACACAGTGGTCAGAAACACACTCGTCCGAGGCACAGTGGTCAGAAACACAGCGGCCAGAAACACACTGGTCAGAAACACAGTGGTCAGAAACACACCGGTCAGAAACGCAGTGGTCAGAAACACAGTGGTCAGAAACACAATGGTCAGAAACACACTGGTCAGAAACACACTGGTCAGAATAACACTGGTCAGAAACATAGTGGTTAGAAACACAGTGGTCAGAAACATGGTGGTCAGAACACACTGGTCAGAAACACAGTGGTTAGAAACACAGTGGTCAGAAACAAAGTGGTCATAAACACACTGGTCAGAAACACAGTGGTCAGAAACACAGTGGTCGGAGACACGCTAGACAGACAAACAGTGGTCAGAGACACAGTGGTCAGAAACACACAGGTAAGAAACACACCGGTCAGAAACTCAGTGGTCAGAAACACAGTGTTCATAAACACAGTAGTCAGAAACACACTGGTTAGAAACACAGTGGTTGGAAACATAGTGGTCAGAAACACAGTGGTCAGCAACACATTGGTCAGAAACACACTGGTCAGAAACACACTGTTCAGGAACACATTGGTCAGGACCACACTGGTCAGAAACACACTGGTCAGGAACATAGTGGTCAGGACCACACTGGTCAGAAAGGCAGTGGTCAGAAACACAGTGGTTTGAAACACAGTGGTCAGAAACACAGTGATCAGAAACACACTAGTCAGAAGAACACTTGTCCGAAACACATTGGTCAGAAACAAACTGGTCAGAAACACAGTGGTCAGAAACACACTGGTCAGAAACACAGTTGTCAGAAACACACTGGTCAGAAACACTGTGGTCAGAAACACACTGGTCAGAAACACACTGGTCAGAAACACACATGTCAGAAACGCAGTGGTCAGAAACACACTGGTCAGAAACACATTGGTCAGAGACACACTGGTCAGAAACATAGTGGTCATACACACAGTGGTCAGAAACACAGTGGTCAGAAAAACATCGGTCAGAAACACATTGGTCAGAAACACACTGGTCAGAAACACACTGGTCAGAAACACACTGGTCAGAAACACACTGGTCAGAAACACACTGGTCAGAAACAGAGTGGTCGAAAACACACTGGTCAGAAACACACTGTTCAGAAACACACTGGTTAGAAACACACTGGTCAGAAACACAGTGGTCAGAAAACACAGTGGTCGGACACACAGTGGTCAGAAACACACCGGTCAGAAACAGAGTGGTCAGAAACATAGTGGTCAGAAACACAGTGGTCAGAAACACACTAGTCAGAAACACACTGGTCAGAAACACACTGGTCACAAACACAATGGTCAGAAACACACTGGTGAGAAACACGGTGGTCAGAGACACACTGGTCAGAAACACACTGGTCAGAGACACGCTGTTCAGTAACACACTGGTCAGAAACACAGTGGTCAGAAACACACTGCTCATAAACACGGTGGTCATGAACAGTGGTCAGAAACACACTGGTCAGGAACACAATGGTCAGAGACACACTGGTCAGAAACACAGTGGTCACAAACACAGTGGTCAGAAACCGATGGTTAGAAACACAGTGGCAAAAAACACAGTGGTCAGAAACACAGTGGCCAAAAACAGATTGGTCAGAAACACAGTGGTCAGAATCACAGTGGTAAGAGACTAAGATGTCAGAAACACAGTGGTCAGAAACTCACTGGTCAGAAACACAGTGGTCAGAAACTCACTGGTCAGAAACACACTAGTCAGAAACACACTGGTAGGAAACATATTGGTCAGAAACACACTGGTCAGAAACACACTGGTCAGAAACACACTGGTCATAAACACACTGGTCAGAAACACAGTGGTTAGAAACACAACGGTCAGAAACACACTGGTCAGAAACACACTGGTCAGAAATACAGTGGTCAGAAACACACTGGTCAGAAACACAGTGGACTGAAACACACTGGTCAGAAACATACTGGTCAAAGACACACTGGTCAGAAACACAGTGGTCATACACACACTGATCAGACACGAACTGGTCAGAAACACACTGGTCAGAAACAGAGTGGTCAGAATCTTAGTGCTCAGAAACACAGCGGTCAGAAACGCACTGGTCAGAGGCACAGTGGTCAGAAACACAGTGGTCAGAAACACACTTGTCAGAAACTCTGTGGTCAGAAACACAGTGATCACAAACACAGTGGTCAGAAACACAGTGGTCATAAACACAGTGGTCAGAAGCAGATTGGTCAGAAACACAGTGGTCCAAAACACAGTGGTCAGAAACACACTGGTCACAAACACAGCGGTCAGAAACACGCTGGTCAGAAACAAACACACTGGTCAGAAACACACTGGTCAGAAACACATTGGTCAGAAACACACTGGTCAGAAACACACTGGTCAGAAACACACAGGTCAGAAACACACTGGTCAGAAACACACTGGTCAGAAACACACTGGCCAGAAACACGGTGGTAAGAAACACACTGGTCAGAAACACACTGGTCAGAAACACAGTGGACAGAAACACACTGGTCAGAAACACGGTGGTCAGAAACACTCAGAAACACAGTGGTCAGAAACACATTGGTCAGAAACTCACTGGTCAGAAACACAGTGGTCAGAAACACTGTGGTCAGAAACACTGTGGTCAGAAACACAGTGGTCAGAAACAAAGTGGTAAGAAACACAGTGGTCAGAAACACAGTGGTCAGAATCACAGTGGTCAGAAACACAGTGCCAGTGGCCAAAAGCACACTGGTCAGACACACAGTGGTCAGAAACACACTGGTCAGAAATACACTGGTCAGAAACACACTGGTCAGAAACATACTAGTCAGAAACACACTGGTAAGAAACATATTGGTCAGAAACACACTGGTCAGAAACACACTGGTCAGAAACACACTGGTCATAAACACACTGGTCAGAAACACAGTGGTGAAAAACACAGTGGTCAGAAACACAGTGGTCAGAAACACAGTAGTCAGAAACACAGTGGTCAGAAACACACTGGTCAGAAACATACTAGTCAGAAACACACTGGTAAGAAACATATTGGTCAGAAACACACTGGTCAGAAACACACTGGTCAGAAACACACTGGTCATAAACACACTGGTCAGAAACACAGTGGTGAAAAACATAGTGGTTAGAAACACAGTGGTCAGAAACACACTGGTCAGAAACATACTAGTCAGAAACACACTGGTAAGAAACATATTGGTCAGAAACACACTGGTCAGAAACACACTGGTCAGAAACACACTGGTCATAAACACACTGGTCAGAAACACAGTGGTCAAAAACATAGTGGTTAGAAACACAGTGGTCAGAAACACAGTGGTCAGAAACACACTGGTCAGAAACATACTCTAGTCAGAAACACTGGTAAGAAACATATTGGTCAGAAACACACTGGTCAGAAACACACTGGTCAGAAACACACTGGTCATAAACACACTGGTCAGAAACACAGTGGTAAAAAACATAGTGGTCAGAAAAACAGTGGTCAGAAAAACACTGGTCAGAAACTCTGTGGTCACAGACACAGTGGTCAGAAACACACTGGTCGGAAACGCAGTGGTCAGAAACACAGTGGTCAGAATCACACTAGTCAGAAACACAGTGGTTAGAAACACAGTGGTCAGAAACACAGTGGTCACTAACACAATAGTCAGAAACATAGTTGTCAGAAACACATTGGTCGGAGACATACCGGTCAGATAAACAGTGGTCAAAGACACAATGGTCAGAAACACACAGGTCAGAAACACACTGGTCAGAAACACAGTGGTCAGAAACACAGTGTTCATAAGAACAGTGGTCAGAAACACACTGGTCAGAAACACAGTGGTCGGAAACACAGTGGTCAGAAACACAGTGGTCAGAAACACATTGGTCAGAAACAGACTGGTCAGAAACACACTGTTCAGAAACACAGTGGTCAGAAGCACACTGATCAGAATCGCAGTGGTCAGAAACACAATGGTCAGAAACACATTGGTCAGAAACACACTGGTCAGGAACACAGTGGTCAGAAACACACTGGTCGGAACCACGGTGGTCAGGAACACAGTGGTCAAAAACACAGTGGTCGGAAAAACAGTGGTTTCAAACACATTGGTCAGAAACACAGTGGTCAGAAACACACTAGTCATAAGCACACTGGTCTGAAACACAGTGGTCTGAAACACAGTGGTCAGACACACACTACCACTGTGTGTGTCTGACCACTGTGTCAGACACACACAGTGGTCAGACACACACAGTGGTCAGAAACACACTGGTCAGAGACACACTGGCCAGTGTGTCTCTGACACACTGGCCAGTGTGTCAGACACACACAGTGGTCAGAAACACACTGGTCAGAATCACAGTGGTCAGAAACACACTGGTCAGAAAGACAGTGGTCAGACCACACACAGATCAGAAACACAGTGGTCTGAAACACACTGGTCAGAAACACATTGGTCAGAAACACACTGGTCAGAAACACACTGGTCAGAGACACACTGGTCAGAAACAGAGTGGTCATACACACAGTGGTCAGACACGACCTGGTCAGAAACACACTGGTCAGAAACAGAGTGGTCAGAATCACAGTGCTCTGAAACACAGTGGTCAGAAACGCACTGGTCAGAGGCACGGTGGTCAGAAACAAAGTGGTCAGAAACACACTGGTCAGAAACTCTGTGGTCCGAAACACAGTGATCAGAAACACACTGGTCAGAAACACAGTGGTTAGAAACACACTGGTCAGAACACACAGTGGTCAGAAACACAGTGGTCAGAAACACACTGGTCAGAAACACAGCGGTCAGAAACATGCTGGTCAGAAACAAACTAACTGGTCAGAAACACACTTGTCAGAAACACATTGGTCAGAAACACACTAGTCAGAAACACACTGGTCAGAAACACACTGGTCGGAAACACACTGGTCAAAAACACACTGGTCAGAAACACGGTGGTCAGAAACACACTGGTCAGAAACACACTGGTCAGAAGCAAACTGTTTATAAATACACTGGTCAGAAACACAGTGGTCCGAAACACACTGGTCAGAAACACTGTGGTCAGGAACACTCAGAAACAGAGTGGTCAGAAACACACTGGTCAGAAACACACTGGTCAGAAATACACTGGTCAGAAACACAGTGGTCACAAACACTGTGGTCAGAAACACAGTGGTCAGAAATACAGTGGTCAGAAAGAAAGTGGTAAGAAACACAGTGGTCAGAAACACAGTTGTCAGAAACACAGTGGTCAGAATGACAGTGTTCAGAAACACAATGCCAGTGGCCAGAAACACACTGGTCAGAAACACAGTTGTCAGAAACACACTGGTCAGAAATACACTGGTCAGAAACACACTGGTCAGAAACATATTGGTCAGAAACACACTGGTAAGAAACACACTGGTCAGAAACACACAGGTCAGAAACACACTAGTCAGAAACACACTGGTCAAAAACACACTGGTCAGAAGGACATTGGTTAGAAACACGTTGGTCAGAAACACAGTGGTCAGAGGCACAGTTACCAGTAACACAGTGGTCATAAACACACTGGTCAGACACCCTGTGGTTAGAAACACAGTGGTCAGAAACACGGTGGTCAGAAAATAGCTGGTCAGAAACACAGTGGTCATAAACACAGTGGTCAGAAACACAGTGGTCAGAAACACAGTGGTCAGAAACACACTGGTCAGAAACACAGTGGTCAGAAACACAGTGGTCAAAGACACACTAGTCAGAAACACAGTGGTCAGAAACACACTGGTCACAAACACAACGGACAGAAACACAGTGGTCAGAAACACAGTTTTCATAAACACAGTGGTCAGAAAGACACTGGTCATGAACACACTGGTCAGAAACACACTGGTAAGAAACATAGTGGTCATATCCACATTGGTCAGAAACACACTGTTCAGAAACACACTGGTCAGACGCACACTTGTCAGAATCGCAGTGGCCAGAAACACAATTGTCAGAAACACACTGGTCAGAAACACAATGGTCAGAAACACAGCTTTCATGAACACAGTGGTCAGAAACACACTTGTCAGAAACACAGTGGTCAGAAACACACTGATGAGAATTGCAGTGGTCAGAAACACAATGGTCAGAAACACAGTTGTCAGAAACACATAGGTCAGAAACACAGTGGTCAGAAACACACTGGTCTAAGACACACTGGTCAGAAACACAGTGGTCATACACCCAGTGGTCAGACACGAACTGGTCAGAAACCCACTGGTCAAAAACAGAGTGGTCATAATCTTAGTGCTCAAAAACACATTGGTCAGAAACACACTGGTCAGAGGCACAGTGGTCAGAAACACAGTGGTCGGAAACACAGTGGTTAGAAACTCTGTGATAAGAAACACAGTGATCAGAAACACACTGGTCAGAAACACAGTGGTCAGAAACACACTGGTCAGAAACACAGTGGTCAGAAACACAGTGGTCAGAAACACAGTGGTCAGAAGCACATTGGTCAGAAACGCAGTGGTCCGAAACACAGTGGTCAGAAACACACTGGCCAGAAACACAGCGGTCAGAAACATGCTGGTCATAAACAAACACACTGGTCAGAAACACACTGGTCACAAACACACTGGTCAAACACACTGGTCAGAAACACACTGGTCAGGAACACACTGGTCAGAAACACATTCGTCATAAACAGGGTGGTCAGAAACTCACTGGTCATAAACACACTGGTCAGAAGCACAATGTCCAGAAACACACAGGTCAGGAATACAGTGGTCAGAAACACACTGGTCAGAAACACATTGGTCAGGAACACACTGGTCAGAAACACAGTGGTCAGGAACACTATGGTCAGAGACACAGTGGTTAGAAACACAGTGGTCAGAAACAAAGTAGTAAGAAACAAAGTGTCAGAAACACAGTGGTCAGAAACACAGTGGTCAGAATGAAAGTGGTCAGAAACACAGTGCTAGTGGCCAGAAACAGACTGGTCATAAACACAATGGTCGGAAACACACTGGTCAGAAATACACTAGTCAGAAACACACTGGTCAGAAACACACTGGTCAGAAACACACTGGTAAGAAACACGGTGGTCAGAAACACACTGGTCAGAAACACACTGGTCAGAAAGACATTGGCTATAAACACGTTGGTCAGAAGCACATTGGTCAGAGGCACAGTGATCAGACACACAGTGGTCATAAACACACTGGTCAGAAACTCTGTGGTCAGAAACACAGTGGTCAGACCACACTGGTCAGAATTACACTGGTCAGATACCCAGTGGTTAGAAACACAGTGGTCAGAAACACGGTGGTCAGAAACACACTGGTTAGAAACATAGTGGTCGTAAACACAGTGGTCAGAAACACAGTGGTCAGAAACACAGTGGTCAGAAACACAGTGGTCAGAAACACAGTGGTCAGAAACACAGTGGTCAGAAACACAGTTTTCATAAACACAGTGGTCAGAAAGACACTGGTCATGAACACAGTGGTTAGAAACACATTGGTAAGAAACACTGTGGTCAGAAACACATTGGTCAGAAACACACTGGTCAGAAACACACTGTTCGGAAACACACTGGTCAGACACGCACTTGTAAGAATCGTAGTGGTCAGAAACACAATTGTCAGAAACACACTGGTCAGAAACACGGTGGTCAGAGACATGGTTTTCATAAACACAGTGGTCAGAAACACACTGGTCAGAAACACACTGATCAGGATTACAGTGGTCAGAAACACACTGGTCAGAAACACAGTTGTCAGAAACACACGGGTCAGAAACACAGTGGTCAGAAACACACTGGTCAGCAACACAAGGGTCAGAAACACACTGGTCAGAAAAATAGTGGTCAGAAACACAATGGTCAGAAACACAGTGGTCAGAAACACAATGGTCTGAAACACACTGGTGATGAACACACTGGTCAGAAACACACTGGTCAGAAACACAGTGGTCAGAAACACAGTGGTCAGAAACACGGTGGTCCAAAACACACTAGTCAGTAACATAGTGGTCAGAGACATGCTGGTCAGAAACACACTGGTGAGAAACACAGTGGTCGGAAAAACACTGGTCAGAAATACACTGGTCAGAAACACAGTGGTCAGAAACACAGTGGTTAGAAACACAGTGGTCAGAAACTCAGTGGTCAGAAACACAGTGGTCAGAAACACACTGGTCAAAAACACAGTGGTCAGAAACAGAGTGGTTAGAAACAGAGTGGTCAGAAACACATTGGCCAGAAACAGAGTTGTCAGATTCACAGTGGTCAGAAACACATTGGTCAGAAACACAGTGGTCAGAAACACAGTGGTCAGATACACAGTGGTTAGAAACACAGTGGTCAGAACCACAGTGGTCAGAAACACACTGGTCAGAAACACACTGGTCAGAAACACAATGGTTAGATTCACAGTGGTCACAAACACAGTGGTATAAAGCACAGTGGTCAGAAACACGGTCAGTAACTGCGTGGTAGAAAACACTGTGGTCAGAAACACACTGGTCTGAAACACACTGGTCAGAAGCACACTAGTCAGAAACACTGGTCAGAAACACGGTGGTCATGAACACAGCGGTCAAAAACACAGTGGTCAGAAACACAGTGGTCAGATACATAGTGGTCAGAAACACAGTGGTCAGAAACACAGTGGTCAGAAACACAGTGATCGGAAACACAGTTGTCAGAAACACAGTGGTCAGAAACACAGTGGTCAGGAACACAGTGGTCAGAAACACAATGGTAAGAAAAATGGTCAGAAACACAGTGGTCCGAAACACACTGGTCAGAAACACAGTGTTCAGAAACACAGAAGTCAGAAACACAGTTGTTAGAAACACACTGGTCAGAAACACAGTGGTCAGAAACACAGTGGTCAGAAACATAGTAGTCAGAAACACACTGGTCACAATCAAGGTGGTCGGAAACACACTGGTCAGAAAGAAACACACTGGTCAGAAATACAGTGGTCAGAAACAGAGTGGTCAGAAACACAGTGGTCAGAATCAAAGTGGTCAGGAACTCAGAGGTCATAAACACAGTGGTGAGAATGACAGTGGTCAGAAAGACGCTGGTCAGAAACACAGTGGTCAGAAACACAATGGTCAGAACCACACTGGTCAGAAACATATTGGTCAGAAACACACTGGTCATAAACACACTGGTCAGAATCACAGTCGTTATAAAGACAATGGTCAGATACACAGTGGTCAGAAACACAGTAGTCAGAAACACACTGGTCATAAACACACTGGTCAGAAACACAGTGGTCCAAAACATAGTGGTCAGAAACACAGTGGTCACAAACACACTTGTCCGAGGCACTGTGGTCAGAAACACAGCGGTCAGAAACACACTGGTCAGAAACAATGTGGTCACAAACACAGTGGTCAGAAACACACCGGTCAGAAACGCAGTGGTCAGAAACACAGTGGTCAGAAACACAGTGGTCAGAAACACAGTGGTCAGAAACACACTGGTCAGAATAACACTTGTCAAAAACACAGTGGTTAGAAACACAGTGGTCAGAAACACAGTGGGCACAACACACTGGTCAGAAACACAGTGGTCAGAAACACAGTGGTCAGAAACACAGTGGTCATAAACACACTGGTCAGAAACACAGTGGTCAGAAACACAGTGGTCATAAACACACTGGTCAGAAACACAGTGGTCAGAAACACAGTGGTCGGCGACACGCTGGTCAGATAAACAGTGGTGAGAGACACAGTGGTCAGAAACACACAGGTCAGAAACACACTGGTCAGAAACACAGTGGTCAGAAACACAGTGTTCATAAACACAGTGGTCAGAAACACAGTCATCAGAAACACAGTGGTTGGAAACACAGTGGTCAGGAACACAGTGGTCAGAAACACATTGGTCAGAAACACACTGGTCAGAAGCACACTGTTCAGGAACACATTGGTCAGGACCAAACTGGTCAGAAACACACTGGTCAGGAACTCAGTGGTCAGGACCACACTGGCCCGAAAGGCAGTGGTCAGAAACACAGTGGTCAGGCACACAGTGGTCAGAAACACAGTGGTTTGAAACACAGTGGTCAGAAACACAGTGGTCAGAAACACACTAGTCAGAAGAACACTGGTCTGAAAAACAGTGGTCAGAAACAAACTAGTCAGAAACACAGTGGTCAGAAACACAGTGGTCAGAAACACAGTTGTCAGAAACACACTGGTCAGAATCACTGTGGTCAGAAACACACTGGTCAGAAACACAGTGGTCAGAAACACACATGTCAGAAACACAATGGTCAGAAACACACTGGTCAGAAACACAATGGTCGGAAACACACTGGTCAGAAACACACTGGTCAGAGACACACTTGTCAGAAACACAGTGGTCATACACATAGTGGTCAGAAACACACTGGTCAGAAAAACACTGGTCAGAAACACATTGGTCAGAACCACAATGGTCAGAAACACACTGGTCAGAAACACATTGGTCAGAAACACACTGGTCAGAGACACACTGGTCAGAAACACAGTGGTCAGAAACACACTGGTAAGAAACACGGTGGTGAGAAACACAGTGGACAGGAACACACCGGTCAGAAACACATTGGTCGGAAACACACTGGTCAGAAACACAGTGCTCAACAACACACTGGTCAGAAACACAGTGGTCAGAAAACATAGTGGTCGGACACACAGTGGTCAGAAACACACCGGTCAGAAACAGAGTGGTCAGAAACATAGTGGTCAGAAACACAGTGGTCAGAAACACACTAGTCAGAAACACAGTGGTCAGAAACACAGTGGTCAAAAACACAGTGGTCAGAAACACAATGGTCAGAAACACACTGGTCAGAAACACGGTGGTCAGAAACACACAGGTCAGAAACACACTGGTCTGAGACACAATGTTCAGAAACACACTGGTCAGAAACACACTGGTCAGAAACACACTGCTCAGAAACACGTTGGTCATGAACAGTGGTCAGAAACACACTGGTCAGAAACACAGTGGTCAGAAACACAGTGGTCAGAAACACAGTGGTCAGAAACACAGTGGTTAGAAGCACACTGGTCAGAAACACAGTGGTCCGAAACACAGTGGTCAGAAACACACTGGTCACAAACACAGCGGTCAGAAACAAACACAGTGGTCAGAAACACATTGGCCAGAAACACATTAGTCAGAAACACACTGGTCAGAAACACACTGGTCAGAAACACACTGGTCCGAAACACACTGGTCAGAAACACACTGGTCAGAAACACACTGGTCAGAAACACGGTGGTAAGAAACACACTGGTCAGAAACACACTGGTCAGAAACACAATGGTCAGAAACACACTGTTCAGAAACATGGTGGTCAGAAACACTCAGAAACACAGTGGTCAGAAACACACTGGTCAGAAACACATTGGTCAGAAACTCACTGGTCATAAACACAGTGGTCAGAAACACTGTGGTCAGAAACACAGTGGTCAGAAACACAGTGGTCAGAAACAAAGTGGTAAGAAACACAGTGGTCAGAAACACAGTGGTCAGAATCACAGTGGTCAGAAACACAGTGCCAGTGGCCAAAAACATACTGGTCAGAAACACAGTGGTCAGAAACACACTGGTCAGAAACACACTGGTCAGAAATACACTGGTCAGAAACACACTGGTCAGAAACATATTGGTCAGAAACACACTGGTAAGAACCACACTGGTCAGAAACACAGTTGTCAGAAACACATTGGTCAGAAACACAGTGGTGAGAAACACAGTTTTCATAAACACAGTGGTCAGAAACACTGTGGTCAGAAACATACTGGTCAGAAACACACTGATTAGAATTACAATGGTCAGAAACAAACTGGTCAGAAACGCAGTGGTCAGAATTACAGTGGTCAGAAACACACTGGTCAGAAACACACTGGTCAGAAACACGTTGGTTAGAAACACGGTGGTCATAAACACAGTGGTCAGAAAAACACCGGTCAGGAACACGGTTGTCAGAAACACACTGGTCAGAAACACTGTAGTGAGAAACACAGTGGTCAGAAACACAATGGTCAGAAAAACAGTCGTAAACAACACACTGGTCAGAAACACAATGGTCAGAAACACAGTGGTCAGAAACACACTAGTCAGAAACACAATGGTCAGAAACACAGTGGTCAGAAACACACTGGTTAGAAACACACTGGTCAGAAACACAATGGTCAGAAACACACTGGTCAGAAACACGGTGGTCAGAAACACACTGGTCAGAAACACACTGGTCAGAAACACACTTTTCAGAACCACACTGGTCAGAAACACAGTGGTCAGAAACGCACTCGTCAGAAACATGGTGGTCAGAAACATAGTGGTCAGAAACACACTGGTCAGAAACACAATGGTCATAGATACACTGGTCACAAACACAGTGGTCACAAACACAGTGGTCAGAAACACAGTGGCCAAAAATACAGTGGTCAGAAACACAGTGGACAGAAACAAAGTGGTCAGAAACTTAGTGGTCAGAATAACAGTGGTGAGAATGACAGTGGTCAGAAACTCACTGGTCAGAAACACTGTGGTCAGAAACACACTGGTCAGAAACACACTAGTCAGAAACACACAGGTCACAAACATATTGGTCAGAAACCACTGGTCCGAAACACACTGGTCAGAAACACACTGGTCATAAACACACTGGTCAGCAACACAGTGGTTAGAAACACAATGGTCAGAAACACAGTGGTCAGAAACACAGTGGTCAGAAACACACTGGTCAGAAACATAGTGGTAAAAAACAGAGTGGTTAGAAACACAGTGGTCAGAAACACACTGTTCTGAGGCACAGTGGACAGAAAAACAGTGGTCAGAAAAACACTGGTCAGAAGCTCTGTGCTCACAGAAACAGTGGTCAGAAACACACTGGTTGGAAACGCAGTGGTCAGAACCAGAGTGGTCAGAAACAAAGTGGTCTGAAATACACTGGTCAGAAGCACACTGGTCAGAGTCACACTAGTCAGAAACACAGTGGTTAGAAACACAGTGGTCAGAAACACAGTGGTCACAAACACACTGGTCAGAAACACAGTTGTCAGAAACACATTGGTCAGAGACATACCGGTCAGATAAACAATGGTCAAAGACACAGTGGTCAGAAACACACAGGTCAGAAACACACTGGTCAGAAACACAGTGTTCATAAACACAGTGGTCAGAAACACACTGGTCTGAAACACAGTGGTCGGAAACACAGTGGTCAGAAACACAGTGGTCAGAAACACATTGGTCAGAAACACACTGGTCAGAAACACACTGTTCAGAAACACAGTGGTCAGAAGCACACTGATCAGAATCGCAGGATAGAAACACAATGGTCAGAAACACACTGGTCAGAAACACACTGGTCAGGAACAAAGTGGTCAGGAACACACTAGTCGGAACTACAGTGGTCAGGAACACAGTGGTAAAAAACACAGTGGTCAGAAGAACAGTGGTTTGAAACACAGTGGTCAGAAACACAGTGGTCAGAAATACACTAGTCAGAAGCACACTGGTCTGCAACACAGTGGTCTGAAACACAGTGGTCCGACACACACTGTTCAGAAACACAGTGGTCAGAAACACACTGGTCAGACTCACAATGGTCAGAAACACACTAGTCAGAAACACAGTGGTCAGACCAGACACAGATCAGAAACACAGTGGTCACAAACACACTGGTCAGAAACACAGTTGTCAGAAACACACTGGTCATAAACACACTGGTCAGAGACACACTGGTCAGAAACACAGTGGTCATACACACAGTGGTCAGACACGACCTGGTCAGAAACACACTGGTCACAAACAGAGTGGTCAGAATCTTAGTGCTCTGAAACACAGTGGTCAGAAACGCACTGGTCAGAGGCACGGTGGTCAGAAACACAGTGGTCAGAAACACACTGGTCAGAAACCCTGTGGTCAGAAACACAGTGATCAGAAACACACTGGTGAGAAACACAGTGGTCAGAAACACACTGGTCAGAAAACACAGTGGTCAGAAACACAGTGGTCAGAAACACACTAGTCAGAAACACAGTGGTCAGAAACACAGTAGTCAGAAACACACTGGTCAGAAACACACTGGTCAGAGACACACTGGTCAGAAACACACTGGTCATAAACACACTGGTCAGCAACACAGTGGTTAGAAACACAGTGGTCAGAAACACAGTGGTCAGAAACGCACTGGTCAGAGGCACAGTGGTCAGAAACACAGTGGTCAGAAACGCACTGGTCAGAGGCACAGTGGTCAGAAACACAGTGGTCAGAAACACACTGGTCAGAAACCCTGTGGTCAGAAACACAGTGATCAGAAACACACTGGTGAGAAACACAGTGGTCAGAAACACACTGGTCAGAAAACACAGTGGTCAGAAACACAGTGGTCAGAAACACAGTGGTCAGAAACACAGCGGTCAGAAACATGCTGGTCAGAAACAAACTCACTGGTCAGAAACACACTAGTCAGAAACACATTGGTCAGAAACACACTGGTCAGAGACACACTGGTCAGAAATGCACTGGTCGGAAACACACTGGTCAGAAACACACTGGTCAGAAACACGGTGGTCCGAAACACACTGGTCAGAAACACACTGGTCAGGAGCACACTGTTTATAAACACACGGGTCAGAAACACAGTGGACCGAAACACACTGGTCAGAAACACTGTGGTCAGGAACACTCAGAAACACAGTGGTTAGAAACACACTGGTCAGAAACACATTGGTCAGAAATACACTGGTGAGAAACACAGTGGTCACAAACACTGTGGTCAGAAACACAGTGGTCAGAAATACAGTGGTCAGAAAGAAAGTGGTAAGAAACACAGTGGTCAGAAGCACAGTGGTCAGAAACACGGTGGTCAGAATCACAGTGTTCAGAAACACAGTGCCAGTGGCCAGAAACACACTGGTCAGAAACACAGTGGTCGGAAACACACTGGTCAGAAATACACTGGTCAGAAACACACTGGTCAGAAACATATTGGTCAGAAACACACTGGTAAGAAACACACTGGTCAGAGACACACAGGTCAGAAACAAACTAGTCAGAAACACACTGGTCAGAAACACACTGGTCAGAAACACATTGTTTAGAAACACGTTGGTCAGAAACACACTGGTCAGAGGCACAGTTACCAGAAACACAGTGGTCATGATCACACTGGTCAGAAACACGGTGGTCAGAAACACACTGGTCAGAAACACACCGAACCAAAACACAGTGGTCAGAAACACAGTTTTCATAAACATAGTGGTCAGAAAGACACTGGTCATGCACACAATGGTCAGAAACACACTGGTTAGAAACACACTGGTCAGAAACACATTGGTCAGAAACACACTGTTCAGAAACACACTGGTCAGACGCACACTTGTCAGAATCGCAGTGATCACAAACACAATTGTCAGAAACACACTGGTCAGAAACACAGTGGTCAGAAACACACTTGTCGGAAACACACTGGTCAGAAACACACTGATGAGAATTACAGTGGTCAGAAACACAATGGTCAGGAAAACAGTTGTCAGAAACACACAGGTCAGAAACACAGTGGTCAGAAACACACTGGTCAGAGACACACTGGTCAGAAACACAGTGGTCATACACACAGTGGTCAGACACGAACTGGTCAGAAACCCACTGGTCGGAAACAGAGTGGTCAGAATCTTAGTGTTCAGAAACACATTGGTCAGAAACACACTGGTCAGAGGCACAGTGGTCAGAAACACAGTGGTCAGAAACACAGTGGTTAGAAACTCTGTGATCAGAAACACAGTGATCAGAAACACACTGGTCAGAAACACAGTGGTCAGAAACACACTAGTCAGAAACACATTGGTCAGAAACACAGTGGTCAGAAACACAGTGGTCAGAAGCACGTTGGTCAGAAACACAGTGGTCGGAAACACAGTGGTCAGAAACACACTGGTCAGAAAGACAGCAATCAGAAACACGCTGGTCAGAAACAAACACACTAGTCAGAAACACACTGGTCAGAAACACACTGGTCAAAAACACCCTGGTTAGAAACACACTGGTTAGAAACACACTGGTCAGAAACACACTGGTCAGAAGCACAATGTTCAGAAACACACTGGTCAGAAATACAGTGGTCAGAAACACACTGGTCAGAAACACAGTGGTCAGGAACACAGTGGTCAGAAACACAGTGGTCAGAAACACAGTGGTCAGAAACAAAATGGTAAGAAACACAGTGGTCAGAAACACACTGGTCAGAAACACAGTGGTCAGAATCAAAGTGGTCAGAAACACAGTGCCAGTGGCCAGAAACACACTGGTCAGAAACACAGTGGTCAGAAACACACTGGTCAGAAATGCACTGGTCAGAAACACACTGGTCAGAAACACACTGGTCAGAAACTTACTGGTAAGAAACACAGTGGTCAGAAACACACTGGTCAGAAACACACTGGTCAGAAAGACATTCGTTATAAACACGTTGGTCAGAAGCACACTGGTCAGAGGCACAGTGATCAGACACACAGTGGTCATCAACACACTGGTCAGAAACGCTGTGGTCAGAAACACAGTGGTGAGACCACACTGGTCAGAAATACACTGGTCAGATACCCAGTGGTTAGAAACACAGTGATCAGAAACACGGTGGTCAGAAACACACTGGTTAGAAACACAGTGGTCATAAATACAGTGGTCAGAAACACAGTGGTCAGAAACACAGTGGTCAACAACACAGTGGTCAAAAACACAGTGGTCAGAAACACAGTGGTCAAAGAAACACTAGTCAGAAAAAACAGTGGTCTGAAACACAATGGTCAGAAACACACTGGTAAGAAACACGCTGGACAGGAACACAATGGTCAGAAACACAGTTTTCATAAACACAGTGGTCAGAAAGACACTGGTCATTAACACAATGGTCATAAATACATTCGTAAGAAACACAGCGGTCAGAAACACATTGGTCAGAAACACACTGGTCAGAAACACACTGTTCAGAAACACACTGGTTAGACACACACTTGTCAGAATTACAGTGGTCAGAAACACAATTGTCAGAAACACACTGGTCAGAAACACTGTTGTCAGAGACACAGTTTTCATAAACACAGTGGTCAGAAACACAATGGTCAGAAATACACTGATCAGGATTACAGTGGTCAGAAACACACTGGTCAGAGACACAGTTGTCAGAAACACACGGGTCAGAAACACAGTGGTCAGAAACACACTGGTCAGCAACACAAGCGTCAGAAACACAGTGGTCAGAAAAACAGTGGTCAGAAACACAATGGTCAGAAACACAGTGGTCAGAAACACAATGGCCTAAAACACACTGGTGATGAACTCACTGGTCAGAGACACACAGGTCAGAAACACAGTGGTCAGAAACACAGTGGTCAGAAACACGGTGGTCCGAAACACACTGGTCAGAAACACAGTGGCCAGAGACATACTGGTCAGAAACACACTGGTCAGAAACAAAGTGGTCGGAAACACACTGGTCAGAAACACACTGGTCAGAAACACAGTGGTCAGAAACACAGTGGTTAGAAACACAGTGGTCAGAAACACAGTGGTCAGAAACACAGTGGTCAGAAACACACTGGCCAAAAACACAGTGGTCAGAAACAGAGTGGTCAGAAACACAGTGGTCAGAAACACATTGGCCAGAAACAGAGTGGTCAGATTCACAGTGGTCAGAAACACATTGGTCAGAAACACAGTGGTCAGAAACACAGTGGTCAGAAACACAGTGGTCAGAAACACAGTGGTCAGAAACATAGTGGTCAGAAACACACTGGTCACAAACACAGTGGTCAGATACATAGTGGTCAGAAACACAGTGGTCAGAAACACAGTGGTCAGAAACACAGTGATCGGAAAACAGTTGTCAGAAACACATTGGTCAGAAACACAGTGGTCAGGAACACAGTGGTCAGAAACACAGTGTTAAGAAACACAGTGGTCAGGAACATAGTGGTCGGAAACACACTGGTCAGAAACACAGTGTTCAGAAACACAGTAGTCAGAAACACAGTTGTTGGAAACACACTGGTCAGAAACACACTGATCAGAAACACAGTGGTCAGAAACACGGTGGTCATAAACACAGTGGTCAGAAACACACTGGTCACAATCACGGTGGTCAGAAAGACACTGGTCAGAAAGAAACACACTGGTCAGAAACACGCTGGTCAGAAACACGCTGGTGAGAAACACAGTGGTCAGAAACACACTGGTCATAAACACAGTGGTCAGAAACACGCTAGTCAGAAACACAGTGGTCAGAAACACACTGGTCAGAAACACA
>SZWC01000951.1:246306-263611 GCA_023375785.1 Penium margaritaceum
GAAACACACTGGTCACAATCACGGTGGTTGGAAACACACTGGTCAGAAAGAAACACACTGGTCAGAAACACGCTGGTCAGAAACACGCTGGTGAGAAACACAGTGGTCAGAAACACACTGGTCATAAACACAGTGGTCAGAAACACGCTAGTCAGAAACACAGTGGTCAGAAACACACTGGACAGAGACGCACTGGTCAGAAACACACTGGTCAGAAACACAGTGGTCAGGAACAGAGTGGTCAGAAACACACTGGTCAGAAACACAGTGTTCAGAAACACAATGGTCAGAAACACAGTGGTCAGAAACACAGTGGTGAGAAACACACTGGTCAGAAATTCACTGGTCAGAAACATGGTGGTATGAAATACACTGGTCAGAAACACAGTGGTCAAAAACACTGTGGTCAGAAACACACTGGTGCGAATCACCGTAATAAGAGACACAGTTGTCAGAAACACAGTGGTCACAAACACACTGCTCAGAAACGCAGTTGCCAGAAACTGAGTGGTAAAAAACACAGTGATGAGAAACACACGGGTCAGAAACACACTGGTCAGAAGCACATTTGTCAGAAACACAGTGGTCAGAAACACAGTGGTAAGCAACACAGTGGTCAGAAACACACTGGTCAGAAACTCACTGGTCAGAAACACACTGGTCATAAACACAGTGGTCAGAAACACAGTGGTCAGAAACACTGTGGTCAGAAACACGGTTGTTAGAAACACAGTGGTCAGAAACACAGTGGTCAGAAACACAGTGGTCAGAAACACAGTGGTCATAAACACAGTGGTCAGAAACAAACTGCTCAGAAAGACGGTGGCCATAAAAACAGTGGTCAGAACCCCAGATGTCATAAACACAGTTGTCAGAAACACACTGGTCAGAAATACATCGATCAGAAACACAGTGCTCAGAAACACCGTGGTGAGAAACACAGAGGTCAGAAACACAGGGGTCAGACACACAGTGGTTAGAAACACTGTCATCAGAAACACGCTGGTCAGAAATACAGTGGTCAGAAACGTAGTGGTCAGAAACACAGTAGTAAGACACACAGTGGTCATAAACACAGTGGTCAGAAACACAGTGGTCAGAAACACAGTGATCGGAAACACAGTTGTCAGAAACACAATGGTCAGAAACACAGTGGTCAGGAACACAGTGGTCAGACACACAGTGGCAAGAAACACAGTGGTCAGGAACACAGTGGTCGGAAACACACTGGTCAGAAACACAGTGTTCAGAAACACAGTAGTCAGAAACACAGTTGTTAGAAACACACTGGTCAGAAACACACTGATCAGAAACACAGTGGTCAGAAACACGGTGGTCAGAAACACAGTGGTCAGAAACACACTGGTCACAATCACGGTGGTTGGAAACACACTGGTCAGAAAGAAACACACTGGTCAGAAACACGCTGGTCAGAAACACGCTGGTGAGAAACACAGTGGTCAGAAACACACTGGTCATAAACACAGTGGTCAGAAACACGCTAGTCAGAAACACAGTGGTCAGAAACACAGTAGTCAGAAACACAGTGGTCAGAAACACAGTAGTCAGAAACACAGTGGTCAGAAACACAGTAGTCAGAAACACAGTGGTCAGAAACACAGTAGTCAGAAACACAGTGGTCAGAAACACAGTAGTCAGAAACACAGTGGTCAGAAACACAGTAGTCAGAAACACAGTGGTCAGAAACACAGTAGTCAGAAACACAGTGGTCAGAAACACAGTAGTCAGAAACACAGTGGTCAGAAACACAGTAGTCAGAAACACAGTGGTCAGAAACACAGTAGTCAGAAACACAGTGGTCAGAAACACAGTAGTCAGAAACACAGTGGTCAGAAACACAGTAGTCAGAAACACAGTGGTCAGAAACACAGTAGTCAGAAACACAGTGGTCAGAAACACAGTAGTCAGAAACACAGTGGTCAGAAACACAGTAGTCAGAAACACAGTGGTCAGAAACACAGTAGTCAGAAACACAGTGGTCAGAAACACAGTAGTCAGAAACACAGTGGTCAGAAACACAGTAGTCAGAAACACAGTGGTCAGAAACACAGTAGTCAGAAACACAGTGGTCAGAAACACAGTAGTCAGAAACACAGTGGTCAGAAACACAGTAGTCAGAAACACAGTGGTCAGAAACACAGTAGTCAGAAACACAGTGGTCAGAAACACAGTAGTCAGAAACACAGTGGTCAGAAACACAGTAGTCAGAAACACAGTGGTCAGAAACACAGTGGTCAGAAACACACTGGTCAGAAACACAGTGGTCAAAAACACATTGGTCAGAAATACAGTGGTCAGAAACACACTGGTCCGAGGCACAATGGTCAGAAACACACTGGTCAGAAACACGCTGGTCAGAAACACAGTGGTCAGAAACACACTGGTCATAAACACAATGGTCAGAAACACAGTGGTCAGAAAGACACTTGTCATAACCACACTGGTCAGAAACGGACTGGTTAGAAACACAATGGTCAGAAATACAGCGGTCAGAAACACACTGGTCACAAACACGGTGTTCAGAAACACAGTGGTCAGAAGCACACTGGTCAGAAACACACTGGTCAGAAATGCACTGGTCAGAAACACAGTGGTCAGAAACACACTGGTCAGAAACACAGTGGTCAGAAACACAGTGGTCAGAAGCACACGGGTGATAAACACACTTGTCAGAAACACACTGGTAAGAAACACTGTGGTCAGAAAAACAGTGGTCAGAAACACTGTGGTCAGAAGCACACTGCTCAGAAATGCAATTGTCAGAAACAGAGTGGTAAAAAACATAGTGGTCATAAACACACTGGTCAGAAACACACTGGTCAGAAGCACATGTATCAGAAACACAGTGGTCAGAAACACACTGGTCAGAAAGACAGAGGTCAGAAACACAGTGGTCAGAAACACAGTGGTCAGAAACACAGTGGTCATAAACACAGTGGTCAGAAACAAACTGCTCAGAAAGGCAGTGGTCAGAAAGACAGTGGTCAGAAACCCAGTTGTCAGAAACACAGTCGTCAGAAAGACACCGGTCAAGAAAACACCGATCAGAAACACAGTGGTCAGAAACACAGTGGACATAAACACAGTGGTCAGAAACACAGTGGTCAGACACACAGTGGTCAGAAACACTGTCGTCAGAAACACACTGGTCAGAAATACAGTGGTCAGAAACACAGTGGTCAGAAACACAGTATTCAGAAACACAATGGTCATAAACACAGTAGTCAGAAACACACTGGTCAGAAACACACTGGTCAGAATGACACTGATCAGAAACACAATGGCCATAAACACACTGGTCAGAAACACAGTGGTCAGAAACACATTGGTCAGAAACACGGTGGTCAGAAACAGACTGGTCAGAAAGACAGCGGTCAGAAACACAGTGGTCAGAAACACAGTGGTCAGAAACACAGTGGTCAGAAACACAGTAGTCAGAAACACAGTGGTCAGAAACACAGTGGTCAGAAACAGAGTGGTCAGAAACACAGTGGTCAGATTCACAGTGGTCACAAACTCAGAGGTCAGAAACACAGTGGTGAGAATGACAGTGGTCAGAAACACAGTGGTCAGAAACACAGTGGTCAGAAACAGAGTGGTCAGAAACACAGTGGTCAGATTCACAGTGGTCACAAACTCAGAGGTCAGAAACACAGTGGTGAGAATGACAGTGGTCAGAAACACGCTGGTCAGAAACACAGTGGTCAGAAACACAGCCGTCAGAAACACAGTGGTCAGAAACATACTGGTCAAAAACACACTGGTCATAAACACACTGGTCATAAACACGCTGGTCAGAAACACAGTGGTTATAAAGACAATGGTCAGATACACAGTGGCCAGAAACACAGTGGTCAGAAACACACTGATCCGAGGCACAGTGGCCCAAAACACAGTGGTCAGAAACACACAGGTCAGAAACACTGTGGTAAGAAAGACAGTGGTCAGAAACACACCGGTCAGAAACGCAGTGGTCAGAAACACCGTGGTCAGAAACACAGTGGACAGAAACACGCTGGTCAGAAACACACTGGTCAGAAACACAGTTGTCGGAGACACGCTGGTCAGATAAACAGTGGTCAGATACACAGTGGTCAATAACACACAGGTCAGAAACACACTGGTCAGAAACACAGTGGTCAAAAACACAGTGTTCATAAACACAGTGGTCAGAAACACACTGGTCAGAAACACAGTGGTTAGAAACACAAAGGTCAGAAACACAGTGGTCAGAAACACAGTGGTCAGAAACACACCGGTCAGAAGCACACTGGTTAGAAACACAGTGGTCAAAAACACATTGGTCAGAAATACAGTGGTCAGAAACACACTGGTCCGAGGCACAGTGGTCAGAAACACACTGGTCAGAAACACGCTGGTCAGAAACACAGTGGTCAGAAACACACTGGTCATAAACACAGTGGTCAGAAACACAGTGGTCAGAAACACACTTGTCATAACCACACTGGTCAGAAACGGACTGGTTCGAAACACAATGGTCAGAAATACAGCGGTCAGAAACACACTGGTCACAAACACGGTGTTCAGAAACACAGTGGTCAGAAACACACTGGTCAGAAACACACTGGTCAGAAATGCACTGGTCAGAAACACAGTGGTCAGAAACACACTGGTCAGAAACACAGTGGTCAGAAACACAGTGGTCAGAAACACACGGGTGATAAACACACTTGTCAGAAACACACTGGTAAGAAACACAGTGGTCAGAAACACACTGGTCAGAAACACAGTGGTCAGAAACACAGTGGTCAGAAACACACGGGTGATAAACACACTTGTCAGAAACACACTGGTAAGAAACACTGTGGTGAGAAACACAGTGGTCAGAAAGACTGTGGTCAGAAACACACTGCTCAGAAATGCACTGCTCAGAAACACCGTGGTCAGACACACAGTGGTCAGAAACACTGTCGTCAGAAACACACTGGTCAGAAATACAGTGGTCAGAAACACAGTGGTCAGAAACACAGTATTCAGAAACACAATGGTCATAAACACAGTAGTCAGAAACACACTGGTCAGAAACACACAGGTCAGAAAGACACTGATCAAAAACACAATGGTCATAAACACACTGGTCAGAAACACAGTGGTCAGAAACACATTGGTCAGAAACACGGTGGTCAGAAACAGACTGGTCAGAGAGACAGCGGTCAGAAACATAGTGGTCCGAAACACAGTGGTCAGAAACACAGTGGTCAGAAACACAGTGGTCAGAAACACAGTGGTCAGAAACACAGTGGTCAGAAACAGAGTGGACAGAAACACAGTGGTCAGAAACACAGTGGTCAGAAACACAGTGGTCAGAAACACAGTGGTCAGAAACACAGTGGTCAGAAACAGAGTGGACAGAAACACAGTGGTCAGATTCACAGTGGTCACAAACTCAGAGGTCAGAAACACAGTGGTGAGAATGACAGTGGTCAGAAACACGCTGGTCAGAAACACAGTGGTCAGAAACACAACCGTCAGAAACACAGTGGTCAGAAACATACTGTTCAAAAACACACTGGTCATAAACACACTGGTCATAAACACGCTGGTCAGAAACACAGTGGTTATAAAGACAATGGTCAGATACACAGTGGCCAGAAACACAGTGGTCAGAAACACACTGATCCGAGGCACAGTGGCCAAAAACACAGTGGTCAGAAACACACAGGTAAGAAACACTGTGGTAAGAAAGACAGTGGTCAGAAACACACCGATCAGAAACGCAGTGGTCAGAAACACCGTGGTCAGAAACACAGTGGTCAGAAACACACTGGTCAGAAACACGCTGGTCAGAATAACACTGGTCAGAAACACAGTGGTTAGAAACACAGTGGTCAGAAACTCAGTGGTCAGAAACACACTGGTCAGAAACACAGTGGTTAGAAACACAGTGGTCAGAAACACAGTGGTCAGAAACACACTGGTCAGAAACACAGTGGTCAGAAACACAGTGGTCAGAAACACACTGGTCAGAAACACAGTGGTCAGAAACACAGTGGTCGGAGACACGCTGGTCAGAGAAGCAGTGGTCAGAGACAAAGTGGTCAATAACACACAGGTCAGAAACACACTGGTCATAAACACAGTGGTCAGAAACACAGTGTTCGTAAACACAGTGGTCAGAAACACACTGGTCAGAAACACAGTGGTTGGAAACACAGTGGTCAGAAACACAGTGGTTAGAAACACATTGGTCAGAAACACACTGGTCAGAAACACACTGTTCAGGAACACACTGGTCAGGACCACACTGGTCAGAAACACACTGGTCAGGAACACAGTGGTCAGGACCACACTGGTCAGAAAGACAGTGGTCAGGAACACAGTGGTCAGGCACACAGTGGTCAGAAACACAGTGGTTTGAAACACAGTGATCAGAAACACAGTTGTCAGAAACACACTAGTCAGAAGAACATTGGTCTGAATCACAGTGGTCAGAAATAAACTGGTCAGGAACACAGTGATCAGAAACACACTGGTCAAACACATAGTGGTCATAAACACACTGGTCAGAATCATTGTGGTCAGAAACACACTGGTCAGAAACACAGTGGTCAGAAACACACATGTCAGAAACACAGTGGTCAGAAACACACTGGTCAGAAACACAGTGGTCGGAAACACACTGGTCAGAAACACACTGGTCAGAAACACAGTGGTCAGACGCACAGTGGTCAGAAACACATTGGTTAGAAACACACTGGTCAGAAACACACTGGTCAGAGACACACTGGTCAGAAACACAGTGGTCAGACGCACAGTGGTCAGAAACACATTGGTTAGAAACACACTGGTCAGAAACACACTGGTCAGAAACACAGTGGTCAGAAACACAGTGGTCAGAAACACACTGGTCAGAAACACAGTGGTCAGAAACACACATGTCAGAAACACAGTGGTCAGAAACACACTGGTCAGAAACACAGTGGTCGGAAACACACTGGTCAGAAACACACTGGTCAGAGACACACTGGTCAGAAACACAGTGGTCATACGCACAGTGGTCAGAAACACATTGGTTAGAAAAACACTGGTCAGAAACACACTGGTCAGAAACACACTGGTCAGAAACACACTGGTCAGAAACACACTGGTCAGAAACACACTGGTCAGAAACACGCTGGTCAGAAACACAGCGGTCAGAAACACACTGGTCAGAAACACGGTAGTCAGAAACAGAGTGGTCGGGAATACACTGGTTAGACTCACATTGGTCGGAAACACACTGGTAAGAAACACAGTGGTCAGAAACACACTGGTCAGAAACACACTGTTCAGAAACACACTGGTTAGAAACACACTGGTCAGAAACACAGTGGTCAGAAAACACAATGGTCGGACACACAGTGGTCTGAAACACTCCGGTCAGAAGCAGAGTGGTCAGAAACATAGTGGTCAGAAACACAGTGGTCAGAAACACTCTGGTCAGAGGCACAGTGGTCAGAAACACAGTGGTCAGAAAAAACACTTGCCAGAAACACTGTGGTCAGAAACACAGTGGTAAGAAACACACTGGTCAGAAACGCAGTGGTCAGGAACACAGTGGTCAGAAACACAGTGGTCAGAAACACGCTGGTCAGAAACACACTGGTCAGAAACAGACTGGCCAGAAACACAGTGGTCAGAAACACAGTGGTCAGAAACACAGTGGTAAGAAACACAGTTGTCAGAAACACACAGGTCCGAAATACAGTGGTCATAAACACACTGGTTGGAAACACAGTGGTCAGAAACACACTGGTCAGAAACACATTGGTCAGAAACACGGTGGTCAGAAACACACTGGTCAGAAACACACTCGTCAGAAACACACTGGTTAGTAACACACAGGTCAGAAACACAGTGGTCAGAAACACATTGGTCAGAAACACAGTGGTCAGAAACACAGTGGTTTGAAACACAGTGGTCAGAAACACAGTTGTCAGAAACACAGTTGTCAGAAACACAGTTGTCACAAACACAATGGTCAGAATCACAGTGGTCAGAAACACAGTGCTCAGAAACACATTGGAGAGAAACACAGTGGTCAGAAACACACGGGTCAGAAACACAGTGGTCAGAAACACCCTGGTCAGAAACACACTGGTCCGAAACACACTGGTCAGAACCATATTGGTCAGAAACACACTGGTCAGAAACACACTGGTCAGAAACACACCGGTCAGAAACACACTGGTCAGAACCATATTGGTAAGAAACACACTGGTCAGAAACACACTGTTTAGAAACATAGTGATCAGAAACACAGTGTTCAGAAGGACCGTGGTCAGAAACACAGTGGTCAAAAACACAGTGGTCAGAAACACACTGGTCGGAAACACAGTGGTCAGAAACACAGTGGTCAGAAACACAGTGGTCATACACACAGTAGTCAGAAACACAGTGGCCAGAAACACACTGGTCAGAAATACGCTGGACAGAAACACAGTGGTCAGAAACACAGTGGTCAGAAGCACAGTGGTCAGAAACACAGTGGTCAGAAGCACAGTGGTCAGAAACACAGTGGTCAGAAACACAGTGGTCGGAAACACATTGGTCAGAAACACAGTGGTGAGAAACACACTGGTGAGAAACACTGTGGTAGACAACACAGTGGTCAGAAACACAGGGGTCACAAACACACTAGTAAAAAACACAGTGGTCAGAAACACAGTGGTGAGAAACACAGTGGACGGAAACACACTGGTCCGAAACACAGTGGTCAGAAGCATGCCGGTCAGAAACAGAGTGGTCTGAAACAAACTGGTCTGAAACACACTAGTCAGAAACACAGTGGTCAGAAACACACTGGTCAGAAACACATTGGTCAGAGACACAGTGGTCAGAAACACAGTGGTCCGAAACACAGTGATCAGAAGCACAGTGGTCAGACACACAGTGGTCAGAAACACACTGGTCAGAAACACACTGGTCAGAAACAGAGTGGTCAGAAACACAGTGCTCAGAAGCACACTGGTAAGAAACACACTGGTCAGAGACACACTGGTCTGAAACACAGTCGTCAGAAACACAGTGGTCAGAAACACACTGGTGAGAAACACAGTGGTCAGAAACATACTGGTCAGAAACACACTGGTCAGAAACACACTGGTCAGAAACACGGTGGTCAGAAGCAGAGTGGTCAGGAATACACTGGTCAGAAACACATTGGTCGGAAACACACTGGTAAGAAACACAGTGGTCAGAAACACACTGGTCAGAAACACACTGTTCAGAAACACACTGGTTAGAAACACACTGAACAGAAACACAGTGGTCAGAAAACACAGTGGTCGGACACACAGTGGTGAGAAACACACCGGTCAGAAACAGAGTGGTCAGAAACATAGTGGTCAGAAATACAGTGGTCAGAAACACACTGTTCAGAGGCACAGTGGTCAGAAACACAGTGGTCAGAAAAAACACTGGCCAGAAACACTTTGGTCAGAAACACAGTAGTAAGAAACACACTGGTCAGAAACGCAGTGGTCAGGAACACAGTGGTCAGAAACACAGTGGTCAGAAACACGCTGGTCAGAAACACACTGGTCAGAAACACAGTGCTCAGAAACACACTGGTCAGAAACACGGTGGTTACAAACATAGTGGTCAGAAACACAGTGGTTAGAAACACATTGGTCAGCAACATAGTGGTCAGTAACACACTGGTCAGAAACACAGTGGTGAGAAACACAGTGGTCAGAAACACTGTGGTAAGAAACACAGTTGTGAGAAACACACTGGTCGGAAATGCAGTGGTCATAAACACACTGGTCGGAAACACAGTGGTCAGAAACACACTGGTCAGAAACACACTGGTGAGAAACACGGTGGTCAGAAACACACTGGTCAGAAACACACTGGTCAGAAACACACTGGTTAGTAACACACGGGTCCGAAACACAGTGGTCGGAAACACATTGGTCAGAAACACGGTGTTCAGAAACACACTGGTCAGAAACACACTGGTCAGAAACACACTTTTGAGAAACACACTTGCCAGACACACAGTGGTCAGAAACACACTGGTCAGAAACACGGTGGTCAGAAACACAGTGGTCAGAAACACACTGGTCAGAAACACCCTGGTCAGAAACACACTGGTCATAAACACTGTGGTCAGAAACACATTGGTCAGAAACACAGTGGTCAGAAACACAGTGGTCTTAAACACAGTGGTCAGAAACACAGTTGTCAGAGACACACTGGTCACTAACACCGTTGTCAGAATCACAGTGGTCAGAAACACAGTGCTCTGAAACACAGTGGAGAGAAACACAGTGGTCAGAAACACACTGGTCAGAAACACAGTGGTCAGAAACACACTGGTCAGAAATACACTGGTCCGAAACACATTGGTCAGAACCATATTGGTCAGAAACACACTGGTCATAAACACACTGGTCAGAAACACACCGGTCAGAAACACACTGGTCAGAAACACAATGTTGAGAAACATAGTGATCAGAAACACAGTGTTCAGAAGCACCGTGGTCAGAAACACAGTGGTCAGAAACACAGTGGTCAGAACTACACTGGTCGGAAACACAGTGGTCGGAAACACAGTGGTCAGAAACACAGTGGTCATTCACACAGTAGTCACAAACACAGTGGCCAGAAACACACTGGTCAGAAATACGCCGGACAGAAACACAGTGGTCAGAAACACAGTGGTCAGAAGCACAGTGGTCAGAAACACAGTGGTCAGAAACACAGTGGTCTGAAACACAGTGGTCAGAAACACCGTGGTCGGAGACACATTGGTCAGAAACACAGTGGTGAGAAACACACTGGTGAGAAACACTATGGTAGACAACACGGTGGTCAAAAACACAGGGGTCACAAACACACTGGTCAGGAACACAGTGGTCACAAACACACTGGTCAAAAACACAGTGGTCAGAAACACAGTGGTGAGAAACACAGTGGTCAGAAACACACTGGTCCGAAACACAGTGGTCAGAAGCACGCCGGTCAGAAACACAGTGGTCAGAAACACCCTGGTCTGAAACACACTGGTTAGAAACACAGTGGTCAGAAACACACTGGTCAGAAACACATTGGTCAGAGACACAGTGGTCAGAAACACAGTGGTTCGAAACACAGTGATCAGAAGCACAGTGGTCAGACACACAGTGGTCAGAAACACACTGGTCAGAAACACACTGGTCAGAAACAGAGTGGTCAGAAACACAGTGCTCAGAAGCACACTGGTCATAAACACACTGGTCAGAGACACACTTGTCAGAAACACAGTCGTCAGAAACACAGTGGTCAGAAACAATGTGGTCAGAAACACACTGGTCAGAAACACAGTGGTCAGAAACACACTGGTGAGAAACACAGTGGTCAGAAATACACTGGTCAGAAACACACTGGTCAGAAACACACTGGTCAGAAACACGGTGGTCAGAAACAGAGTGGTCAGGAATACACTGGGCAGAAACACATTGGTCGGAAACACACTGGTAAGAAACACAGTGGTCAGAACACACTGGTCAGAAACACATTGTTCAGAAACACACTGGTTAGAAACACACTGGTCAGAAACACAGTGGTCAGAAACACACTGGTCAGAAACACACTGGTCAGAAACACACTGGTCAGAAACACGGTGGTCAGAAACAGAGTGGTCAGGAATACACTGGGCAGAAACACATTGGTCGGAAACACACTGGTAAGAAACACAGTGGTCAGAACACACTGGTCAGAAACACATTGTTCAGAAACACACTGGTTAGAAACACACTGGTCAGAAACACAGTGGTCAGAAAACACAGTGGTCGGACACACAGTGGTCAGAAACACACCGGTCAGAAACAGAGTGGTCAGAAACATAGTGGTCAGAAACACAGTGGTCAGAAACACACTGGTCAGAGGCACAGTGGTCAGAAACACAGTGGTCAGAAAAAACACTGGCCAGAAACACTGTGGTCAGAAGCACAGTGGTAAGAAACACACTGGTCAGAAACGTAGTGGTCAGGAACACAGTGGTCAGAAACACAGTGGTCAGAAACACGCTGGTCAGAAACACACTGGTCAGAAATACAGTGCTTAGAAACACACTGGTCAGAAACACTGTGGTTACAAACATAGTGGTCAGAAACACAGTGGTTAGAAACACATTGGTCAGCAACACAGTGGTCAGTAACACACTGGTCAGAAACACAGTGGTCAGAAACACAGTGGTCAGAAACACAGTGGTAAGAAACACAGTTGTCAGAAACACACTGGTCGGAAATACAGTGGTCATAAACACACTGGTCGGAAACACAGTGGTCAGAAACACACTGGTCAGAAACACACTGGTCAGAAACACGGTGGTCAGAAACACACTGGTCAGAAACACACTGGTCAGAAACGCACTGGTTAGTAACACAGGTCAGAAACACAGTGGTCAGAAACACATTGGTCAGAAACACGGTGGTCAAAAACACACTGGTCAGAAACACACTGGTCAGAAACACACTTTTGAGAAACACACTTGCCAGACACACAGTGGTCAGAAACACACTGGTCAGAAACACGGTGGTCAGAAACACAGTGGTCAGAAACACACTGGTCAGAAACACACTGGTCAGAAACACACTGGTCAGAACCACATTGGTCAGAAACACACTGGTCAGAAACACACTGATCAGAAACACAGTGGTAAGAAACACAGTGGTCAGAAACACACTGGTCGGAAATACAGTGGTCATAAACACACTGGTCGGAAACACAGTGGTCAGAAACATAGTGGTCAGAAACACAGTGGTCAGAAACACACCGGTCAGAAACAGAGTGGTCAGAAACATAGTGGTCAGAAACACAGTGGTCAGAAACACACCGGTCAGAAACAGAGTGGTCAGAAACATAGTGGTCAGAAACACAGTGGTCAGAAACACACCGGTCAGAAACAGAGTGGTCAGAAACATAGTGGTCAGAAACACAGTGGTCAGAAACACACCGGTCAGAAACAGAGTGGTCAGAAACATAGTGGTCAGAAACACAGTGGTCAGAAACACACTGGTCAGAAACACACTTTTGAGAAACACACTTGCCAGACACACAGTGGTCAGAAACACACTGGTCAGAAACACGGTGGTCAGAAACACAGTGGTCAGAAACACACTGGTCAGAAACACACTGGTCAGAAACACACTGGTCATAAACACTGTGGTCAGAAAAACAGTGGTCAGAAACACATTGGTCAGAAACACAGTGGTCAGAAACACAGTGGTCTGAAACACAGTGGTCAGAAACACAGTTGTCGGAAACACAGTGGTCACAAACACAGTGGAGAGAAACACAGTGGTCAGAAACACACTCGTCAGAAACACAGTGGTCAGAAACACACTGGTCAGAAACACACTGGTCCGAAACACACTGGTCAGAACCATATTGGTCAGAAACACACTGGTCAGAAACACACTGGTCAGAAACACACCAGTCAGAAACACACTGGTCAGAACCATATTGGTAAGAAACACACTGGTCTGAAACACAATGTTGAGAAACATAGTGATCAGAAACACAGTGTTCAGAAGCACCGTGGTCAGAAACACAGTGGTCAGAAACACAGTGGTCAGAAACACACTGGTCGGAAACACAGTGGTCAGAAACATAGTGGTCAGAAACACAGTGGTCATACACACAGTAGTCAGAGACACAGTGGCCAAAAATACACTGGTCAGGAATACACTGGACAGAAACACAGTGGTCAGAAACACAGTGGTCAAAAGCACAGTGGTCAGAAACACAGTGGTCAGAAACACAGTGGTCAGAAACACAGTGGTCAGAAACACAGCGGTCAAAAACACACTGGTCTAATACAGATTGGTCAGAAACACACTGGTCAGAAACACTGTGGTCAGAAACACAGTGGTCAGAAACACACCGGTCAGAAACACAGTGGTCAGAAACACTGTGGTCAGAAATACTGTGGGCATAAACTCACCGGTCAGAACATAGTGGTCAGAAACACGCTGGTCAGAAACACACTTGTCGGAAACACACTGGTCAGAAACACACTGGTAATAAACACACTCGTTATAAACACACTGGTCACAAACACACCCGTCAGAAACACAGTTGTCAGAAGCACACTGGTCAGAACCACAGTGGTCAGAAACACAGTGGTCAGCAACACATTGGTCAGAAACACGGTGGTCAGCAACACGCTGGTCCGAAACACAGTGGTCAGAAAGGCAGTGGTCAGAAACACAGTGGTCAGAAACACAGCGGTCAGAAACACAGTGGTCAGAAACACAGTGATCAGAAACACACTGGTCAGAAACACTGTGGTCAGAAACACACTGGTCAGAAACACAGTAGTCATAAACATAGTGGTCAGAAACACAGTGGTCAGAAACACGGTGGTCAGAAACACACCGGTTAGAAAGACATTGGTCAGAAACGCAGTGGTCAGACAAACAGTGGTCAGAAACACACTGGTCAGAAACGCACTGGTTGGAAACGCATTGGTAAGAAACACAGTTGTCAGAAACACAGTGGTGACAAACACACTAGCCAGAAACACAGTAGTCAGAAACACATTGGTCAGAACCGTTTTCGTCAGAAACACACTGGTCAGAAACACAGTGGTCAGAAACACACGGGTCAGATACAGACTGGTCAGAAACACAGTGGTCAGAAACACAGTGGTCAGAAACACAGTGGTCAGAAACACACCGGTCAGAAACACAGTGGTCAGAAACGCAGTGGTCAGAAAAACAGTGGTCAGAAACACACTGGCCAGAAACACAGTGGTCAGGAACACAGTGGTCAGAAACACAGTGGTCACAAATACGGTGGTCAGCATCACACTGGTCAGAAACACATTGGTCCGAAACACATTGGTCAGAAACACACTGGTCGGAAACACACTGGTCAGAAACACAGTGGTCAGAATCACAGTTGTCCGAAACACATTGGTCAGAAACACAGTGGTAAGAAACAGAGTGGTCAGAAATACAGTGGTCAGAAACACACTGGTCAGAAACACACTGGTCAGAAACACAGTGGTCAGAAACACACTGGTCAGTCACACACTGTTCAGAAACACACTGGTCAGAAACACACTGGTTTTAAACACACTGGTCAGAAACACACTGGTGAGAAACACACTTGTCAGAAACACACTGGTCAGAAACACAGTGGTTAGAAACACAATGGTCAGCAACACATTGGTCAGAAACACAGGGGTCAGCAACACACTGGTCAGAAACAAAGTGGTCATAAAGACACTGGTCAGAAATACAGTGGTCCGAAACACAGCGGTAAGAAACACAGTGGTCAGAAACACACTGGTCAGAAACATAGTGGTCAGAAACACACTGGTCATAAACAAATTGGTCAGAAAAACACTGGTTAGAAACACAGTCGTCAGAAACACACTGGTAAGAAACACAGTGGTCAGAAACACACTGGTCAGAAACTCAGTCGTCAGAAACACAGTGGTCAGAAACACATTGGTCAGAAACACCGTGGTCAGAAACACAGGGGAGAAACACAATGGTCAGAATTACAGTGGTCAGACACACAGTGGTCAGAGGGAGAGACAGTGGTTTGGGAACCCTATGCATGGACTAGAAAGGAAAAAAAACGTCAATACGTAGTGGCACGGTGTGGCTACTATGCACAGCAAACAACCAAACTCGGCATATGTTACTGACCATGACCAAAGAATTTCAATATGGGTGGTAAAGGTTCACCAACCATAACACAAGTCACAAACGGTCAGAGGGGGAAACAATCGTTTGGGAATATCAGTTATCTACTAGCAAGTACAACAACTTTCAATCAGTATAAGCACGATGTGGCTACCATGCACAATGACCGACCAAAGTAGGCATATGTACTGCCTTTGACAAAGGAAATCTGCTGTGTGTGGTTAACCATGTACAGTGACAAACCAAGATAGGCATATGTCACTAACCATGACCAAACAAGTTCCACTGTGTGTGGTCAACGTTGAAAACTCATAACACGAGTCACAAAAGGTCAGTGGGGGAACCCATGGGTTGGGAACACTAGTTATCAACTACCAAGTATAAGTATTTTCAACAAGTAGTGGCACGGTGTGGCTAGGCTGCACAGTGACCATGCAAAGGATGCATACGTCACTGACTATGACCTAAGAATTCCACCATGTATGGTAAACTTTGACAACTCATAACAGGAGTCACAAATGGTCAGAGTGGAAGATAATTGTTTGTGAATACTGGTTATCGACTAGCAAGTATTGCTACCTTCAATATGTAGTGGCACAGTGTGGCTACAATGCACAGTGACAAACCAAAGCATGCATGTCACTGACCATGACCAACGAATTTCACCTCATGTGGTCAACGTTGACAACGCACAACACGAGTAAGTGATAGTGAGAGGGGGGTAACAGTTGTGTGGGAACACTAGCTATCAACTAGAAAGCACAAAGACCTTCAATACGTTTTGACACGGTGTGGTAGCCATGTACAGTGACACACCAAACTAGGCATATGTCACTAACCATGTCCAAAGAATTTCAATATGGGTGGTCAATGTTCACAACCCATAACATAAGTCACAAATGGTCAGATGGGGAAAAATGGTTTCATTATGTATCTTCTAGCAAGTACAAAGATATTTTGTATGTATTGGCACGGTGTCGCTACCGTGCACAATGACCTACCCAAGTAGGCATATATCACTGGTCATGACCAAAGAAGTTTAGTGTGTGTGGTTAATGTTCACAACTCATAATACAAGTCAAAAAAGGGCAGAGGGAGAAACAATGGTTTGGGAATACTCGGTATCGACTAGCATGTACAAAGACCTTCGACAAGTGGTGGCACGGTGTGGCCACCATGCACAATGACCAACCTAAGTATTCTTGTGTCACTGAATATCACAAAAAGAGCTTCACTGTGTGTTGTCAACTTTCATTCTTACGGCTGGTCAATCGGAGCAATGGTTGAGAGGTTATTCAAGCTTGAAGTTACAAACTTTGAAATTTCTGCTGCGTCAAATTTGTATGATTAAACTAACTTTGTTATCATTCACAGTTTTGAAAACTACCCTTTAATCTTACACCCCCTTATCTTATGCCCTTTGCCCATAGGAACCCTTAAAATGTCATTTGGACATCATATGACCACCATGTGAGATGGCTTAGTGCTTATAGAGTTAGATTCTTGAGCAGTACGTCCTGGGTTTGAATCCTTGTACATGCAATGTATAATAGGCTCGCGACCTGGGGAGGGGGGTGGGCGTGTTGTGATACCTCAACTCTACCTTCGAGCCTAAGCCGGGGGGGGGGGGGGGGGGG
>SZWC01000951.1:273061-283166 GCA_023375785.1 Penium margaritaceum
ACGGTGTGGATACCATGCACGATGACCAACGAAAGTAGGCATATGTCATTGACCATGACGGAGTAATGTCACTAAGTCTGGTAATATTTGACAACTCATAACACGAGTCACAAATGGTCAGGGTGGAAGATAATGGCTTGTAAATACTAGTTATTGACTAGCAGGTACAAATAGCTTCATTATGTAGAGGTACAGTGTGGCTACAACGCACAGTGACCAACCAAAGTATGCATATGTCATTGACCATGAACAAAGAATTTCACTTCATGTGGTCGACATTTACAATTCACAACGCGAGTCACAGATAGTCAGAGGGGGCTAACAATTATTTGGGAACACCAGCTGTCAACAACAAAGCACAAAGACCTTTGACACGTAATGACACATCGTGACAAACCAAAGTAGGCATATATCACAAACCATGACCAAGCGGATTTCACAGTGTGTGGTCAACGTTGAAAACTCATAACACGAGTCACACATGGTCAGTGGGGGAAACCACGAGTTGGGAACACTAGTCATCAACTAGCAAGTAGAGCGATTTTCAACAAGTAGTGGCTAGCGTGCACAGTGACCAACCAAAGGATGCACAAGTCACTGACTATGACCGAAGAAGACCACTATGTATGGTCAACATTGACAACTCATAACACGAGTCACAAATGATCAGAGGGAGAGACAATGGTTCGGGAACCCTATGTATCGACTATAAACAAGAAAGAACTTCAATACGTAGTGGCACGGTGTGGCTACTATGCACACAAAACAACCAAACTAGGCATATGTCACTGACCATGATGAAAGAATTTCAATATATGTGGTCAAGATTCACCAACCATAAGACGATTCACAAACGGTCAGAGGGGGAAACAATGGTTTGTGAATATCAGCTCTCAACTAGCAAGTACAAAGACCTTCAATCAGTATACGCGCGATGTGGATACCATGCTCAATGACCGACCAAAGTAGGCATATGTACTACCTTTGACCAAAGAAATACGCTGTGTGTGGTCAGCGTTGACAACACATAATGGGAGTCACAAATGGTAAGAGGGGGAGACAATGGTTTGGGAACACAAGGTATCAATTAGCAAGCACAAGGACCATCAACAAGTTGTGGCACGGTGTGGATACCATGCACGATGACCAACCAAAGTAGGCATATGTCACTGACCACAACCAAATAATGTCACTAAGTGTGGTAACATTTGGCAACTCATAACACGAGTCACAAATGGTCAGAGTGGAAGACAATGGTTTGTGAATACTAGTCATCAAGTAGCAAGTACATTTACGATCAATATATAGTGGCACAGCGTGGCTACCATGCACAGTGACCAACCAAAGTATGCATATGTCACTGACCATGACGAACAAATTTCACTTCATGTGGTCAGCATTGAAAACTCACAACCAAGTAACAGATAGTCAAATGGGGGTAACATTGGTTTGGGAACACTAGCTATTGACTAGAAAGCAAAAATACCTTCAATACGTAGTGACATGGCGTGGTAACCATGTACAGTGACAAATCAGAGTAGGCATATGTCACTGAACATGGCCAAACGATTTCACAGTGTGTGGTCAACATTGAAAACTCATCACACGAGTCACAACTGGTCAAAGGGGGAAACATTGGATTAGAAAAACTAGTTATCAACTAGGAAGTACAAATAACTTCAACAAGCAGTGGCACGGTGAGGCTAGCGTGCACAGTGACCGACCAAAAGATGAATACATTGCTGACTATGACCAAAGAAGTCCACTATGTGTGGTCAACATTGACAACTCATAACTCGAGTCACAAATGGTCAGAGGGAGAGACAATGGTTTGGGAACCCTATGCATTGACTAGAAAGGACAGCGATCTTCGATACGTAGTGGCACGGTGTGGCTAATATGCACACCAAACTACCAAACTCTGCAAATGTCACTGACCAAGACCAGAGAATTTCAGTAAGGGTGGTCACCGTTGACCAACCATAACACGAGTCACAAAAGGTCAGGGGAGGAAACAATGCTATGGGAATATCAGTTCTCAACTAGCAAGTACAACGACCTCCAGTCAGTAGTAGCACAGTGTGGCTACCATGCACACTGACCGACCAAAGTAGGCTTATGTACTGCCTTTGACCAAATAAATCGGCTGTGTGTGGTCAACGTTGACAACACATAATACGAGTCACAAATGGTCAGAGGGGGAAACAATGGTTTGGGAACACCAAGTATCAAATAGCAAGCACAAGGAGCTTCAATACATTGTAGCACGGTGTGGATACCATGCACTATGACCAACCAAAGTAGGCATATGTCACTGACCACGACCAAATAATGTCACCAAGTGTGGTAAACTTTGACAACTCATAACACGAGTCACAAATGGTCAGGGTGGAAGATAATGGTTTGTGAATACTAGTTAGCCACTAGCAAGTACAAACACCTATAGTATGCAGTGGCACAGTATGGCTACGATGCACAGTGACCAACCAAAGTATGCATATGTCACTGACCATGGACAAAGAATTTCACCTCATGTTGTCAACGTTTGCAACTCACAACACGGGTCACAGATAGTCAGAGGGGACTAACAATGGTTTGGGAACACTAGCTGTCAACAAGAAAGCACAAAGACCTTTAATACGTAATGACACGGCGTGGTAACCATGTAGAGTGACAAACCAAAGTAGGCACATGTCACAAACCATGACCAAACGGATTTCAGATTGTGTGGTCAACATTGAAAACTCATAACACGAGTCACAAATGGTCAGAGGGGGAAACAATGGTTTGGGAACACTAGCTGTCAACAAGAAAGCACAAAGACCTTTAATACGTAATGACACGGCGTGGTAACCATGTAGAGTGACAAACCAAAGTAGGCACATGTCACAAACCATGACCAAACGGATTTCAGATTGTGTGGTCAACATTGAAAACTCATAACACGAGTCACAAATGGTCAGTGGGGGAAACCATGGGTTGGGAACACTAGTTATCAACTAGCAAGTAGACAGATTTTAAACAAGTAGAGGCACGGCGTGGCTAGCGTGCACAGTGACCAACCAAAGGATGCACACGTCACTGACTATGACCGAAGAAGTCCGCTATGTATGGTCAACATTGACAACCCATAACACAAGTCACAAATGGTCAGAGGGAGAGACAATGGTTCGGGAACCCTGTGTATTGACTAGAAAGGACAAATAATTTCAATAGGTAGTGGCACGGTGTGGCTTCTATGCACACCAAACAACCAAACAAGGTGTATGTCACTGACCATGATGAAAGAATTTCAATATGGGTAGTCAACATTCACCAATCATAACACGAGTCACAAACGGTCAGAGGGGGAAAAAATGGTCTGTGAATATCAGTTCTCACCTAGCAAGTACAGAGACCTTCAATCAGTATAAGCACGGTGTGGCTACCATGCACAAGGAACGACCAAAGTAGGCATATGTACTGCCTTTGACCAAAGAAATACGCTGCGTGTGGTCAGCGTTGACAACTCATAATAGGAGTCACAAATGGTCAGAGGGGATGACAATGTTTTGGGAACACCAGGTATCAACTAGCAAGTACAAGGAACTTCAATAAGTTGTGGCACGGTGTGGATACCATGCACAATGACCAATGAAAGTAGGCATATCTCAATGACCATGACCAAATAATGTCACTAAGTGTGGTAAACTTTGATAACCCATAACACGAGTCACATATGGTCAGAGTGGAAGACAATGGTTTGTGAATACTATTCATCGAGTAGCAAGTACAAATACCTTAAATATGTAATGGCACAGCGTGGCTACCATGCAAAGTGACCAACGAAAGTATGCATATGTCACTGATCATGACCAACAAATTTCACTTCATGTGGTCAGCGTTGACAGCTCACAACAGTAGTCACAGATAGTGAAAGGGGGGTAACATTTGATTGGGAACACTAGCTATTGACTAGAAAGCACAACTACCTTCAATACGTAGTAACATGACGTGGTAACCATGTACAGTGACAAACCAAAGTAGGAATATGTCACTACCCATGACCAAACGAACTTCACACTGTGTTATCAACGTTGAAAACTCATCACACGAGTCACAAATGGCCATAGGGGTTAACAATGGGTTAGGAACACTAGTTATCAACTAGCAAGTACAAAGAACTTCAACAAGTAGTGGCACGGTGTGGCTAGTGTGCACAATGACCAACCAAAGGATGAATACGTCACTCACTATGACCGAAGAAGTCCACTATGTGTGGTCAATATTGACAACTCATAACACGAGTCACGAATGGTCAGAGGGAGAGAGGATGGTTTGGGAGCCCTATGCATGGACTAGAACGGACAAATAACTTCAATACGTAGTAGCACGGTGTGGCTAATATGCACACCCAACATCCAAACTAGGCATATGTCACTGACAATGACCAGAGAATTTCAATATGGGTGGTTGACCAACCATAACATGAGTCACAAATGGTCAGGGGAAAAAAACAATTGTTTGGGAGGATCAGTTCTCAACTAGCAAGTACAACGACCTTCAGTCAGGAGTAGCACGGTGTGGCTACCATGCACAATGACCGACCAATGTAGGCATATGTACTGCCTTTGACGAAAGAATTCCATGGTGTCTGGTCAACATCGACAACTCATAGTACGAGTCACAAACGGTCAGAGGGGAAACAATGGTTTCGGGACACCAAGTACCAAATAGCAAGTACAAGGAGCTACAATACGTTGTGGCACGGTCTGGATACCATGCACGATGACCAACCAAGGTATGCATATGTCACTCACCATGACCAAAGAATGTCACCATATGTGGTAAACTTTGACAACTCATAAGACAAGTCAAAAATGGTCAGGGTGGAAGAGAATGGTTTGTGAATTCTAGTTATCGACTAGCAAGTAGAAATACCCTTCAATATGTAGTGGCCCAGTGTGGCTACAATGCACAGTGACCAACCAAAGTACGCATATGTCACTGACCATGAACAAAGAAGTTCACTTCATGTGGGCAATGTTGACAACTCACAACACGAGTCACATATATTCATAGTGGGTAACAGTGGTTTGGGACCACTAGCTATCAACAAGAAAGCACAGAGACCTTCAATACGTAGTGACACGGCGTGGTAACCATGTACTGTGACAAACCAAAGTAGGCATATGTCACTAACCATGACCAAACTAATTTCACCGTGTGTGGTCAATACTGAAAATTCATAACACGGGTCACAAATGGTCAGAGGGGGAAACAATGGGTTGGGAACACTAGTTGTCAACTAGCAAGTACAAAGAACTTCAAAAAGTAGTTGCACGGGTTGGCTAGCGTACACAGTGACCAACCAGAGGATGAATACGTCACTGACTATGACGGAAGAAATCCAGTATGTGTGGTCAACATTGACAACGCATAACAGGAGTCACAAATGGTCAGAGGGAGAGACAATGGTTTTCGAACCGTATTCATGTACTAGAAAGGACAAATAACTTCAAAACGTAGTGGCACGGTGTGGCTACTGTGCACACCAAACAACCAAACGAGGCATATGTCACTGACCATGACCAAAGAATTAAAATATGGGTGGTCAACATTCACCAACCATGACACAAGTCACAAACGGTCTGAGGGGGAAACAATGGTCTGGGAATGTCAGTTCTCAACTAGCAAGTACAGCGCTCTTCACTCAGTAGTAGCACGGTGTGGCTACCATGCACAATGACCAACCAAAATAGGCATATGTACTGCCTTTGACCAAAGAAATCCGTTGTGTGTGGTCAACCTTGACAACTCATAATACGAGTCACAAATAGTCAGAGGGAGAAACAATTGTTTGGGAACACCAGGTATCAACTAGAAAGCACAATGACCTTCAATACATTGTGGCACGGTGTGGATACCTTGCACGATGACCAACCATGGTATCCGTATGTCACTGACCATGACCAAAGAAAGTCACCATGTGTGGTAAACTTTGACAGCTCATAACACGAGTCACAAATGGTCAAAGTGGAAGATAATGGTTTTGAGAAACTAGTTATCAGCTAGCAAGTACAAATACCTTCAATATGTAGTGGCACAGTGTTGCTACAATGCACAGTGACCAACCAAAGTGTGCATATGTCACTGACCATGACCAAAGAAATTCACTTCATGTGGTCAATGTTGACAACTCACAACACCCGTCACAGATATTCAGAGGGGCTAACAAAAGTTTGGGAACACTAGCTATCAACTAGAAAGCACGAAGACCTTCGATACATAGTGACACGGCGTGGTAGCCATGTTCAAGGACACAACAAAGTAGGCATATGTCACTAACCATGACCAAACGGATTTCACAGTGTGTGGTCAACGTTGAAAACTCACAACACGAGTCACAAATGGTCAGTCGGGGAAACCATGGAGTGGTAACACTAGTAGTGAACTAGCAAGTATACATTTATTCAACAAGTAGTGGCACGGTGTGGCTAGCATGCACAGTGACCAACCAAATGATGCATCTGTCACTGGCTATGACCGAAGAAGTCCACTTTGTGTGGTCAACATTGACATCTCATAACACGAGTCACAAATGGTCAGAGGGAGAGACAATGGTTTAGGAACCCTATGTAACAACTAGAAAGGACAAAGAACTTCAATATGTAGTGGCACGGCGTGGTTAATATGCACACAAAACAACCAAACAAGGCACATGTCAATAACCATGACCAAAGAATTTCAATATGGGTGGTCAACGTTGACCAACCATAACACGAGTCACAAACGGTCAGGGGAGGCAACAATGCGATGGGAATGTCAGTTCTCAATTAGCAATTAAAACGACTTTGGTTTGTCACTTTTTATGGTAACCATGCCGTGTCACTACGTATTGAAGGTCTCTGTGCTTTTTTGTTGAAAGCTAGTGTTCCCAACCCTTTGTTACCCTCTCCGCATATCTGTGGCACGTGTTGTGAGTTGTCAACATTGACCACATGAAGTGAAATTCATTGTTCATGGTCAGTGACATATGCGTACTTTGATTGGTCACTGTGCATTGTAGCCACACTGTGCCACAACATATTGAATGTATTTGTACTTGCCAGTCGATAACTAGTATTCACGAGCCATTCTATTCCACCCTGACCATTTGTGACTCATGTTATGCGTTGTCAAAGTTTACCACACATGGTGACATTCTTTGGTCATGGTCAGTGATATATGCATACCTTGGTTGGTCATCGTGCATGGTATCCACACCATGCCACAACGTGTTATAGCACCTTGTGCTTGCTATTCGATACTTGGTATTCCCAAACCATTGTTTCCCCCTCTGACCATTTGTGCCTCGTATTGTGAGTTGTCGATGTTGACCAGACACAACGGATCTCTTTCGTCAAAGGCAGTACATATGCCTATTTTGGTCGGTCATTGTGCATGGTACCCACACCGTGCTACTACTGACTGAAGGTTGCTGTACTTGCTAGTTGAGAACTAATACCCCAAACCATTGTTTCCTCCCCTGACCGTGTGTGACTCATGTTATTGTTGATCAACATTGACCACCCATGCTGAAATTCTCTGGTCATGTTGACATATGCCCAGTTTGAATGTTTGCTGTGCATATTAGCCACACCGTACCACTACGTACTGAAGTTATTTGTCCTTTCTAGTTCATGCATATGGCTGCCAAACCATTGTCTCTCCCTCTGACCATTCGTGACTCTGGTTATGAGTTGTCAACGTTGACCACACATAGTGGACCTCTTCGGTCATAGTCAGTGACGTATACATCCTTTTTTGTTGGTCACTGTGCACGCTAGCCACACCGTGCCACTACTTGTTGACGTTCTTTGTACATGCTAGTTGATAACTAGTGTTCCTAACCCATTGTTTCCCCCTCTGACCATTTGTAACTCACGTGACGAGTTTTCAACGTTGGCCACACACTGTGAAAATCGTTTGGTCATGGGTAGTGACATATGCCTACTTTGGTAAATCACTATACATGGTTACCACGCCACGTCACTACGTATTAACGGTCTGTGTGCTTTCTAGTCAGTAGCTAGTGTTCCCAAACCAATGTTACCCCCCTTCGACTATCTGTGACTCGTGTAGTGAGTTTTCAACGCTGACCACATGAAGTGAAATGCGTTGGTCATGGTCACTGACATATGCATACTTTGGTTGGTCACTGTGCATGGTAGCCACGCTGTGCCACTACATATTGAACGTATTTGTACTTGCTACTCGATGACTAGTATTCACAAACCATTTTCTTCCACTCTGACCATTTGTGACTCGTGTTATGAGTTACCAAAGTTTACCACACTTAGTGACATTATTTGGTCATGGTCAGTGACATATGCCTACTTTGGTTGGTAATCGTGCATGGTATCCACACCGTGCCACAACTTGTTGAAGGTCCTTGTGCTTGCTAGTTGATACCTTGTGTTCCCAAACCATTGTCTTCCCCTCCGACCATTTGTGACTCATATTATGAGTTGTCAACGCTGACCACACACAGAGTTTTTGTTTGGCCAAAGGTAGTACACATGCCTACTTTGGTCGGTCATTGTGCATGGTAGCCACACCGTGCTCATACTGATTGAAGGTCTCTGTACTTTCTAGTTGAGAACTGATATTCACAGACCATTGTTTCCCCCTCTAACCGTTAGTGACTTGTGTTATGGTTGGTGAATGTTGACCACTTATATTGAAGTTATTTCATCGTGGTCAGTGACATATGCCTAGTCTGGTTGTTTTGTGTGCATAGTAGCCACACCGTGCCACTATGTGTCCTTTCTAATCGATACATAGGGGCCGCAAACCATTGTCTCTCCCTCTGACCATTTGTGACTCGTGTTATGAGTTGTCAATGTTGACCGTACATAGTGGACTTCTTCTGTCATGGTCAGTGACGTGTGCATCCTTTGGTTGGTCACTGTGCACGCTAGCCACACCGTGCCACTACTTGTTGAAAATCTTTCTACTTGCTAGTTGATGACTAGTGTTCCCAGCCCATGGTTTCCCCCACTGACCATGTGTGACTCGTGTTATGAGTACTCAACGTTGACCACACACAGTGAAATCCGTTTGGTCATGGTTTGTGACATATGCCTACTTTGGTTTGTCTCTGTACATGGTTACTACGTGGTGTCATTGCGTATCGAAGGTCTTTGTGCTTCCTTGTTGACAGCTATTGTTCCCAAACCATTGGTTCGCCCCCTCTGAATATCTGTGACTCTTGTTGTGAGTTGTAAATGTTCACCACATGAAGTGAAATTCTTTGTTTATGGTCAATGACATATGCATACTTTCGTTGGTCACTGTGCATTGTAGCCACACTGCACCACTACATATCGAAGGTATTTGTACTTGCTAGTCAATAACTAGTATTTACAAGCCATTATCTTTGACCATGACCATTTGTGACTCGTGTTATGAGCTGTCAAAGTTGACCACACTTTGTGACATTACATGGTCATGGTCAGTGACATATGCCTACTTTGGTTGGTCAGCATGCATGGTATCCACACCGTGCCACAATGTATTGAAGGTCCTTGTGCTTGCCATTTTATACTTGGTGTTCCCAAACCATTGTTTCCCCCTCTGACCATTTGTGACTCGTGTTATGAGTTGTCAACGTTGACCACACACAGTGGATTTCTTTGCTCGAAGGCAGTACATATGCCTGCTTTGGTCGGTCATTGTGCATGGTAGCCACACCGTGCTACTACTGACTGAATGTCGTTGTACTTGCTAGTTGGTATCTAGCATTCCCAAACCATTGTTCCCCCCCCCCTGACAATTCTTGACCCATATTATGAGTTGTCAACGTTGACCACACATAGTAAAATTATTTGGCCATGGTTAGTGACACATGCCTAATCTGGCTGGTCATTGTGCATGGTAGCCACACCGTTCCACTACTTGTTGAAATTCTTTGTACTTGCTAGTCAATAAATAGCAAAAGGTTTCTCTCTTTGACACCAGGTCGGTTTTTGTTGATTTGTTACGCGTATGTGCCTTCACTGTAATACTCCCTCCCACCCCCCTGGAGGGATGTTCCATGGACGACCCGGAGGACAGATTTGTGACCGCATTATGACACCCCCCC
>SZWC01000951.1:305742-324235 GCA_023375785.1 Penium margaritaceum
AACTCTAGCACAACTCTGGCACAACTCTGGCACAACTCTGGCACAACTTTGGCACAATAGTGGCACAAGTCCGGCACAGCTCTGGCAAAACTCTGGCACAACTCTGTCCCAACTCTGGCAAATCTCTGGCACAAATCTGGCACAACTCTGGCACACACCTGGCACAACTCTGGCACATCTCTGGAACAACTCTGGCACAACTCTGGCACAACTCTGGCACTATTCTGGCACAACTCTGGCACAACTCTCGCACAACTCTGGCACAACTTTGGCATAACCCTTTGTTTACGTGACCCGGCTTTGGTTTCTGTGACCCGGCTTTGGTTTCCGTGACCCGGCTTTGGTGTCTGTGACCCGCCTTCGGTCTCTGTGACCCGGCTCTGGTTCTTGTGGCCCTGCTTTGGTTTATGTGACCCGGCTTTGGTTGCTGTGATCCCGCTTTGGTTTTTGTGATCCGGCTTTGGTTTCTGTGACCCGACTGTGGTTTATGTGACCCGGCTTTGGTTTCTGTGACCTGGCTTTGGTTTATGTGACCCGGCATTGGTTTTTATAATCAGGCCTTGGTTTCCGTGACCCGACTTTGGTTTGTGTGATCCGGCTTTGATTTCTATGACTCGTCTTTGGTTTCTGTGACCCGGCTTTCGACCCTCTGTCACCCGGCTTTGGTTTATGTGACCCGGCTTTGGTTTCTATGACCCTGATTTGGTTTCTGTAATCCGGCTTTGGTTTTTGTGACCCGTCTCTGGTTTTTGTGACCCGGCTTTGGTTTCTGTGACTCGTATTTGGTTTCTGTGACCCGACTTTGGACTCTCTGTGACCTGGCTTTGGTTTCTCTGAACTGGTTTTGCTTTCTGTGACCCGGTTCTGGTTTCTGTGACCCGGCTTTGGTTTCTGTGACTCGTCTTTGGTTTTTGTGACCTGGCTTTCAACCATAGCTTCTAACCCAACTTCCAACCCAACTTTCAATCCAACTTCCAACCCAAAGTCCAACCCCTCTTCCAACCCAACTTCCAACCCTACTCCCAACCCAACTTCCATTTCAACTTCCATCCCAACTGCCAACCCAACTACCAACTCAACGTCCAGCCCCAGTTCCAACCCACGTTCCAACCCAACTTCCAATCCAGCTTCCAATCCAACTTTCAACCCAACTTTTAATCCAACTTCCAACCCAACTTCCAACCCAACTTCCAACCCAACTTCCAACCCAACTTCCAACCCAACTTCCAACACAATTTCTAACCCAACTTCCAACCCAGCATAAAACACAGCTTCCAACCAAACTTTCAACCCAACTTCCAAACCAACTTCAAACCCAACTTCCATCCCAACTTCCATCCCAACATCCAACCCAACTTCCAACCCAACTTCCAACCCAGCTTCCAACCCAACTTCGAACTCAATTTCCAACCCAACTTCCAACCCAATTTCCAACCCAACTTCCAACCCAGCTTCTAACCCAGCTTCCAACGCAACTAGGAATCCAACTTCCAACCCAACGTCCAACCCAACATCCAACCCAACTTCTAACCCAACTTCCAGCCCAACTTCCAATCCAACTTCCATCCCTACGTCTGTCCCAACCGCAAACCCAACTTCCAACCAAACTTCCAACCCAACTTCCATTCCACGTTCCAACACAACTTCCAACCCAGCTTCCAACCCAGCTTTCAACCCAACTTCCAGCCCAACTTCCAACCCAACTTCCAACCCAACTCCCAACCCAACTTCCAACACAACTTCCAACCCAACTTCCAACACAACTTCCAACCTAACTTCCAACCCAGCATACAACCCACCTTCCAACCCAACTTTCAACCCAACTACCAAACCAGCTTTCAACCCAACTTCCAACTCAACTTCCAACCAAACGTTCAACCCAACTTCCAACCCAACTTCCATCCCAACTTCCATCCTAACTTCAAACCCAGGTTCAATCCCAACTTCGATCCCAACATCCGACCCAATTTCCAACCCAACTTCCAACCCAACTTCCAGCCCAACTTCCAACCGAACTTCTAACCCAACTTCCAGTCCAACGATCAACCCAGGTTCCAACCCAACTTCCAGCCCAACTTCTCACCCAACTTCCAGTCCAACTTCCATCCCAACTTCCAACCCAACTTCCAACCCAACTCCCTATCCAACTTCCATCCCAATTTCCAACCCAACTTGCATCCAAAATTCCAACCCAACTTCCATCCCAACTTCCATCCCAGCTTCCAACCTAACTTCCAACCCAACTTCCAACCCTACTTCCATCACAACTTCCAACCCAACTTTCAACCCAGCATACAACCCAGCTCAATCCAACTTTCAACCCAACTTTGAACCAAACGTTCAACCCAACTTACAACTCAACTTCCAACCCAACTGCCAACCCTACCTCCGACCCAACGTCCAACCCAACTTCCAACCCAACTTCCATCACAACTTCCATCGCAACTTCAAACCCAACTTCCATCCCAACTTCCATCCCAACATCCACACCAGAGTCAAACCCAACTTCTAACCCGACTTCCAACCCAGCTTCCAACCAAAATCCCAATCCAACTTCGACTCCAGCTTCTAACCCAGCTTCTAGCCCAACTTCCAACCCAACTTCCAACCCAACTTCCATCCCAACTTCCATCCCAACATCCACACCAGAGTCAAACCCAACTTCTAACCCGACTTCCAACCCAGCTTCCAACCAAAATCCCAATCCAACTTCGACTCCAGCTTCTAACCCAGCTTCTAGCCCAACTTCCAACCCGACTTCCAAACCAACTTACAACCCAACTTCCAACCCAACTTCCAACCCAACTTCGAACCCAACTTCCAATCCAACTTCAAACCCAATTTCCAACCCAACTTCCAACCCAGCTTCCAACCCAACTCCCAATCCAACTTCGACTCCAGCTTCTAACCCAGTTTCTAGCCCAACTTCCAACCCGACTTCCAAACCAACTTACAACCCAACTTCCAACCCAACTTCCAACCCAACTTCGAACCCAACTTCCAATCCAACTTCAAACCCAATTTCCAACCCAACTTCCAACCCAACTTCGAACCCAATTTCCAACCCAACTTCCAACCCAGCATTCAACCCAGCTATCAATTCAACTTCCAACCCAGTATCCAACCCAACTTCCAGCCCAACTTCCAACCCAATATCTTACCCAACTTCCAACCCAACTTCCATCCCAACATCCATCCCAACTTCAAACCCAATATCCATCCTAACATCCACCCAACTTCCAACCCAACATTAAACCCCATTTCCAACCCAACTTACAACCCAACTTCCAGCCGTACTTCTAATCCAGCTTCTAACCTAGCTTCCAGCCCATGTTTTAGCCCAACGTTCAACACAACTTCCAAACCAACTTCCAAACCAACTTCCAACCCAACTTCCAACCCAACCTCCAACCCAACTTCCAGCCCAACTTCGAGTCCTACTTCTAACCCAGCTTCTAACCCATTTTCCAACCCAACGTTTAGCCCAACTTTAAACCAAACTTCCAAACCAACTTCCAACCCAACTTCCAACCCAACATTCAACCCAACTGCCAACCCAACTTCCAATCCAACTTCCATCCCAACTTCCATCCCAACTTTACAACCCAACGTCCAACCCAACTTCCAGCCCACATTCCAACCCAACTTCCAACCAAGCTTCCAACCCAACTTTCAACCCAATTTCCAACCCAACTTTCCACCCAACTTCCAATCCAACATCCGACGTACCTTCCAACCCAACTTTCAAAACAACTTCCAATCCAATGTCCAACCCAACATACAACCCAGCTTCCAACCCAACTTCCAACTGAACTTCTAGCCCAACATTCCAAACCTAACTTCCAACCCAGCTTCTAACCGAGCTTCCAACCCAACTTTCAATCCAACTTCCAATCCAACTTCCAACCCAACTTCCAAGCCAACTTCCAGCCCAGCTTCCAACCCAACTTCCAGTCCAACTTCCATCCCAACTTCCATCCCGACTTCCAACCCAACTTCCAACCCAACTTCCACCCCAACTTCAAACCCAAGTTCCAACCCAACTTCCAATCCAACTTCCAACCCAACTTCAAATCAAACTTCCAACCCAACTTGCACCCCAACCTCCATCCCAACTTCCAACACAACTTCCAACCCAACTTCCAACCCAGCTCCCAACCCAACTTCGAGCCCGACTTCCAACACAGCATCCAACACAACTTCCATCCCAACTTCCATCCCAACTTCCAATCCAACTTCCAAACCAACTCCCAACACGACTTACAACCCAACTTCCAACTCAATGGCCAACCCAACATCCATCCCAACTTTCAACCCAACTTCTTGCCCAAATTCGAACCCAACTTTCAGCCCAACTTCCATCCCAACTTCCAACCCATCTTCCAGCCCAATTAGGAACCCAACTGCCAACCCAAATTCCAATCCAACTTTGAACCTAACTTCCAACCCAACTTCCAACCCAACTTCCAACCCAGCTTCCAACCCAGCTTCCAACCCAACTGTCAACCTAATTTCCAACCCAACGTCCAACCCAGCTTTTAACCCAACTTCCAACCCAATGTCCAACCCAACATCGAATCCAACTTCCAACCCAACTTCGAATCCAACTTCCAACCCACCTTCCAACCCAACTTCCAACCCAAGTTCCAACCCAACTTCCAACCCAACGTTCATCCCACCTTCCATGCCAGCTTCCAATCCAGCTTCCAACCCAACTTCCATTTCCAATGCAACTTCCAACCCAGTATCCAACCTAGCTTCCAACCCAACTTTTAACCCAACTTCAACCCCAACTTCCAACCCTACTTCCAACCCCACTTCGAACCCAACACCCAACTCCAAACACAACTTACAATCCAACTTCCAACTCAATGTCCAACCCAACATCCATTCCACCTTGCAGTCCAAATTCCAACCCAACTCTCAGCCCAACTTCAATCCCAACGTCCATTCCAACATCAAACCCAACTTCCTTCCCAAATTCCATCCCAACTTCCAACCCAACTTCCAACCCAAATACCAACCCAACGTCCAACCCAAATACCAACCCGAATTCCAACCCAATTTCCAGCCTAACTTCCAACATATATTCTAACACAGCTTCCAACCCAACTTTCAACCCTACTTCCAATCCAACTTCCAACCCATCTTCCAACCCAACTTCAACCCAACTTCCAACCCATGTTCCAACCCAACTTCGATCCCAACTTCCTTCCTGACTTCCAACCCAACTTCCAGCCAAACTTCCAACCCAACTTCCAACCCAAGTTGCAATCCAACTTCCAACCCAATTTCCAACCAAATTTCCAATCCAACGTCCAACCCAACTTTGAATCCAACTTCCAACCCAACTTCCAACCCAACTTCCAACCAAACATCCAACCCATCTTCCAACCCAACTTCAAACCCAGCTTCAACCCAACTTCCAACCCAACTTCCAACCCAACTCCCAACACAACTTCTTAGCCAACTTCCAACCCAACTTCCAACCCAACTTCCGACCCAATTTCCAACCTAACTTCCAACTCAGCTTCTAGCCCAGCTTCCAACCCAACTTTCAACCCAACTTCCAATCCAACCTCCAACCCAACTTCCAAGCCCACTTCCAGCCCAGCTTCCAACCCAACTTCCAGCCCAACTTCCATCCCAACTTCCACCCCGACTTCCAACCCAACTTCCAACCCAACTTCCGACTGAACTTCAAACCCAAGTTCCAACCCAACTTCCAACACAACTTCCAGCCCAACTTCCAATCCAACTTCCAACCCAACTTCAAATCAAACTTCCAACCCAACTTCCATCCCAACTTCCATCATAACTTCCAAAACAACTTCCAACCCAACTTCCAACACAGCTTCCAACCCAACTTCGAGCCCAACTTCCAACACAGCTTCCAACCCAACTTCCAACCGAGTATCCAATCCAATTTCCAACCCAACGTTCTACCCAACTTCCAACCCAGTATCCAACCCAACTTCCATCCCATCTTCCAACCCAACTACCAACCCAACTGCCAACCCAACTCCAATCCAGCTTCTATCCCAACCTCCATCCCATCTTCCATCTCAACTTCAAACCCCACTTCCAACCCAACGTTCTACCCAACTTCCAACCCAGTATCCAACCCAACTTCCATCCCATCTTCCAACCCAACTACCAACCCAACTGCCAACCCAACTCCAATCCAGCTTCTATCCCAACCTCCATCCCATCTTCCATCTCAACTTCAAACCCCACTTCCAACCCAACGTTCTACCCAACTTCCAACCCAGTATCCAACCCAACTTCCATCCCATCTTCCAACCCAACTACCAACCCAACTGCCAACCCAACTCCAATCCAGCTTCTATCCCAACCTCCATCCCATCTTCCATCTCAACTTCAAACCCCACTTCCAACCCAACGTTCTACCCAACTTCCAACCCAGTATCCAACCCAACTTCCATCCCATCTTCCAACCCAACTACCAACCCAACTGCCAACCCAACTCCAATCCAGCTTCTATCCCAACCTCCATCCCATCTTCCATCTCAACTTCAAACCCCACTTCCAACCCAACGTTCTACCCAACTTCCAACCCAGTATCCAACCCAACTTCCATCCCATCTTCCAACCCAACTACCAACCCAACTGCCAACCCAACTCCAATCCAGCTTCTATCCCAACCTCCATCCCATCTTCCATCTCAACTTCAAACCCCACTTCCAACCCAACGTTCTACCCAACTTCCAACCCAGTATCCAACCCAACTTCCATCCCATCTTCCAACCCAACTACCAACCCAACTGCCAACCCAACTCCAATCCAGCTTCTATCCCAACCTCCATCCCATCTTCCATCTCAACTTCAAACCCCACTTCCAACCCAACGTTCTACCCAACTTCCAACCCAGTATCCAACCCAACTTCCATCCCATCTTCCAACCCAACTACCAACCCAACTGCCAACCCAACTCCAATCCAGCTTCTATCCCAACCTCCATCCCATCTTCCATCTCAACTTCAAACCCCACTTCCAACCCAACGTTCTACCCAACTTCCAACCCAGTATCCAACCCAACTTCCATCCCATCTTCCAACCCAACTTCCAGCTCAACTTCCAACCCATCTTCCATCCCAACTTCCAACCCAACTTCCAACCCAACTTCCAATCCGACTTCCAACCCAACTTCGAATCAAACTTCCAACCCAACCTCCAACCCAACTTCCATCCCAACTTCCATTCCAACTTCCAACGCAACTTCCAACCCAACTTCCAGCCCAGCTTCCAACCCAACTTCCAACCCAACGTCCAACACAACTTCCAACCCAAGTTCCAACTCAGCATCCAACCCCACTTCCAACCCAACGTTCAACCCGACTTCCAACCCAACTTCCAACCAAAAATCCAATCCAACTTCCAACCCAACTTCCACCCCAACTTCCATCCCAACTTCCATCCCAACTTCCAACCCAACTTCAAACCCAACTCCAAAGACAACATACAACCCAGTTTCAAACTCAATGTCCAACCCAACCTCCATTCCACCTTCCAGTCCAAATTCCAACCCAACTCTCAGCCCAACTTCCATCCCAACTTCCATTCCAACATCAAGCCCAACTTCCTTCCCAACTTCCATCCCAACTTCCAACCCAACATCCAACCCATATACCAACCCAACAACCAACCCAAATACCAACCCGACTTCCAACCCAATTTCCAACCTAACTTCCAACCCAGCTTCTAACCCAGCTTCCAACCCAACTATCAACCCTACTTCTAATCCAACTTCCAACCCATCTTCCAACCCAACTTCAATCCAACTTCCAACCCAAGTTCCAACCCAACTTCCATCCCAACTTCCATCCCGACTTCCAACCCAACTTCCAACCCAACTTCCAACCCAACTTCCAATTCAAGTTGCAATCCAACTTCCAACCCAACTTCCAACCCAATTTCCAATCCAACTTCCAACCCATCTTTGAATCCAACTTCCAACCCAACTTCCAACCCAACTTCCAACCAAACATCCAACCCATCTTCCAACCCAACTTCAAACCCAGCTTCAACCCAACTTCCAACCCAACTTCCAATCCAAATCCCAACTCAACTTCCAACCCAACTTCCAACCCAACTTCCAACCCATCTTCCAACCCAACGTCCAACCCACCCTCCAATCCAACGTCCAACCCAACTTCCAACTCGACTTACAGTCCGATGTCCAACCCAACTTCCAACCCAACTTTCATCCTAACTTCCATCCCAACTTCTAATCCAATTTCCAACTAAACTTCCAACCAAACTTCCAACCCAACTTCGAACCCATCTTCCAACCAAACTTTCAACCCAACCTCCAACTCAACTTCCAATCCAACATCCAACCTAACTTCCGACCGAGCATCCAGCACAGCTTCCAACCCAACTTAAAGCCCAACCTCCAACCCAACTTCAAATCCAACTTCCAACCCAACATCCAACCCAACTTCCATCCCAATTTCCAACCCAACATCCAACCCAACATCCAACCAACTTCCAAGCCAACTTTCAACCCAACATCAAACCCAGCTTCCAACCCAACTTCCAACCCAACTTCCAACCCAACTTTTAACCCAACATCCAACCCAACGTCCAACCAAACTTCCAACCCAGCTTCCAACCCAACTTCCAATCCAACTTCTAACCCAGTTTCCAATCCAGCTTCCAACCCATCTTCCAACCCAACTTCCAACCCAACTTTTATCCCAACCTCTATCCCAACTTCCAACCCAGCTTCCAACCCAACTTCCAACCCAACTTCCAGCCCAACTTTCAACCCAACACCCAACCCAAATTCAAATCCAACTTCCAACCCAGCATCCAACCCAGCTTCCAACCCAACTCTCAACCCAACTTCAAACCCAACACCCAGCCCAACTTCCATCCAAATTTCCCTCCCAACGTTCGTCCCAAACTCCATCCCAAAATCCAACCCAACTTCCAACCCAATTTCCAACCCAACTTCCAACCCAACTTCCAATCCAACTTCTAACCCAACTTCCAACCCAAATTCAAACCCAACCTCCAACCCAACTTACAAGCCAACATCCAACTCAACTTCCAGCCCAACATCCAACCAAACTTCCAATCGAACTTCCTGCCAAAATTCCAGCCAAAAGTGGTGGAATGATGCTCCTCACCATGGCAGGAGTGACTCCAAAAAGGAACACCAAAAAGACAAGCCTTAGTGGCTTAGTGGTTAATGGTGTCCACCTCTAGAAGCAGGTGCCCGGGTTCAAGTCCCACAAGATGAAATTCCGCCCTGCCTCAAGGGAGGTGGAAAATAGATGCCAGGAAGCTAGCTCAACCTCTAGAGTTCCTCTATAAGTTTCTAGAAGGCCACGTGAGGGTCCAGGAAGGTGGCACACCTTCTAAAAGGGGTGACTTGTCCTACAAGGCATCTACAGGTGTCTTGGTCTTCTAGACACCTTCCCTCCTACTAAAAGCAAGCTGAGGAATCTAGGAAGGGGCAGAAGCTTCTAGAGGAGGGAAGGGATGCCTTCCTAGGTGGGAAAAGGGCAGCCTACCAAGGAGCACTCTAGAAGCCATAGAATCTGCTAGGAAGCTCCAAATCTGGCATGCTTTGGTGCTCTGGAAAGCTTAGATCACTGGCTATAAAATGCCACTGCTTGTGAGCCTTGATCAAGTGTTCATTCCCAGTCAATTGAGGCCAAAACTATTTCCTCACTCTCTGACCAGATTTTGCCATCCTTGGAACCAGTTGCCTCCATACTTTTCAGTCTCTCCAAAAACAGTTGGTGGTGTGAACCAGCCACTGCTAGGGACCCTCCAGGGTGCACACCCACCCTCAGGCCAACATTTCCAACCCAACTTCAAATCCAACTTCCAATCCAACTTCTTACCCAACTTCCAGCCCAACTTCAAACCCAACCTCCAACCCAACTTACAACCCAACATCCAACTTACCTTCCAGCCCAACATCCAACCAAACTTCCAATCGAACTTCCCGCCAAAATTCCAGCCAAACGTCTAGCCCAACTTCCATCCGAACTTCCATCCCAACTCCAAACCCAACTTCCATCCCAACTTCCATCCGAACCTCCAACCCAACTTCCAACCCAACTACCAACCCAACTTCCAACCCAATTTCCAACCCAACTTCCAGCCCAACTTCCAACCCATTTTCCAACCAAACTTGCAAACCATCTTCTAATCCAGCTTCCAACCCAACGTTCAACCAAACTTCCAGTCCAACATCCAACTTAACTTCCAACCCAACTTCCAACCCAACTTCCAACCCAAATTCAAACCAAACTTCCATCCCAACTTTCATCCCAACTTCCATCCCAAATTCCAACCCAACTTCCAACACAACTTTCAGCCCAACTTACAACCCAACTTCCAACCCAACTTCACACCCAACTTCCAACTCACCCTCCAATCCAAATTCCAACCCAACTTCCAACCCAACTTCCAGCCCAATCCCCAACCCAACTTCCAACCCAACGTTTATCCCAACTTCCATCCCAACTTACAATCCAACTTCCAAGCCAACTTGCAACCCAACTTCGAAACCATCTTCCAACCAAACATACAACCCAGCTTCCAACTCAACTTCCAACCCAACATCCAACCCAACTTCGAACCCAGCATCCAGCCCAGCTTCCAACCCAACTTCAAGCCCAACTTCCAACCCAACTTCCAATCCAACTTCCAACCCAACATCCAACCCAACTTCCATCCCAATTTCCAACCCAACATCCAACCCAACATCCAACCCAACTTGCAACACAACTTCCAACCCAACTTTCAACCCAACATCAAACCCAACTTCCAACCCAACTTCCAACCCAACTTCCAAATCAATTTCCAACCCAACTTCCAACCCATCTTCCAACCCAGCTTCCAACCCAACATCCAACCCAACTTGCAACACAACTTCCAACCCAACTTTCAACCCAACATCAAACCCAACTTCCAACCCAACTTCCAACCCAACTTCCAAATCAATTTCCAACCCAACTTCCAACCCATCTTCCAACCCAGCTTCCAACCCAGCTTCCAACGCAACATCCAACCCAACGTCCAACCCAACTTCCAACCCAACTTCCATTCCAACTTCCAACCAAACTTCAAATCCATCTTTCAACCTAGCTTCCAGCCAAACTTCCAACCCAACTTTCAACCCAGCTTTCATCCCAACTTCCATCCCAACTTCCAACCCAGCTTCCAACCCAGCTTCCAACCCAGCTTCCAACCCAACGCTCAACCCAACTTCAAACCCAACTCCTAACCCAACTTCCAATCGAACTTCCAACCCAACACCCAATCCAACTTCCATCCCAATTTCCATCCCAACTTCCATCCCAACTTCCAACCGAGCTTCCAACACAACTTTCAACCCAACATCCATCCCCACTTCCGTCCCAAACTCCATCCCAACTTCCAACCCAAGTTCCAACCCAATTTCCAACCCAACTTCCAACCCAACTTCCAATCCACCTTCGAATCAAACGTTTAACCCAACTTTGAACCCAACCTCCAACCCAACTTACAACCCAACATCCAACTCAACTTCCAACCCAACATCAAACCCAACTTCCAATCCAACTTCCAGCTTAAACTCCAATCCAAATTCCAGGCCAACTTCCATCCCAACTTCCATCCCAACTCCAAACCCAACTTCCATCCCAACTTCCATACCAGCATCCAACCCAACTTCTAACCCAACTACCAACCCAACTTCCAACCCAATTTTCATCCCATATTCCATTCCAACTTCCAATCCAACTTCCAACCCAACTTCCAACCCAACTTCGAACCCATCTTCCAACCAAACTTCGAATCCAACTTCCAACCCAAGTTCCATCCCAACTTCAAACCCAACTTCCATCCCAACTTCCAACCCAACTTCCAATCCAACTTCCAACCGAACTTCCATCACAATTTCCAACCCAACGTCCAAAACAACTTCCAACTTAAACTCCATCCCAACTTCCAACCCAACTTCCAACCCAACTTCCAACCCAGCTTCCAACCCAACTTCCAATCCAGCTTCCAACCCAGCTTCCAACCCAACTTCCAACCCAACTTCCAACCCAGCTTCCAACCCAACTTCCAATCCAGCTTCCAACCCAGCTTTCAGCCCAGCTTCCAACCCAACTTTCAACCCAACTTCCAACCCAACTTCCAACCAAACATCCAACCCAACTTCCAGCCAACCTTCCAACCCAACTTCCATCTCAACTTCCATCCCAACTTCCAACCCAACTTCCAACGCAACTTCCATCCCAACGTTAATCCAACTTCCAACCCAACCTCCAATCCAACTTCCAACCCAACTTCTAACTCAACTTCCAGCCCAACTTCCAACCCAACTTTCATCCCAACTTCCATACCAACTTCCAATCCAACATCCAACCAAACTTCCAACCCAACTTCCAACCCAACTCCCAACCCAGCTTCCAACCCAACTTCCAACACAACTTCCAACCGAGCTTCTAACCCAGCTTCCAACCCAACTTTCAACCCAACTTCCAACCCAACTTCCATCCCAAACTCCAGCCCAACTTCCAACCCAACATCCAACCCAGCTTCCAGCCCAACTTCCAATCCAACATCCAACCCAGCATCCAAGCCAACGTCCATCCCAATTTCCAGCCCAACAACCAACCCAACTTCCAACCCAACTTCCAACCAAACATCCAACCCAACTTCCAATCCATCTTCCAATCCGACTTTCAACCCAAACTCCAACCCAAACTCCAACCCAACTTCCAACCCAACTTTGATCCCAACTTCCATCCCAACTTCCAACCGAGCTTCCAACCCAACTTTCAACCCAACTTCCAACCCAATTTTTAACCCAACATCCAACCCAAATCCGAACCCAACTTCCAACCCACCATCCAACCCAGGTTCGAACCCAACTTTCAACCCAACATCAAAACCTACATCCAACCAAACTTCCGTCACAATTTCCATCCCAAGTTCCAACCCAATTTCCAACCCACCTTCAAACCCAGCTTCCAACCCGGCTTCCCACCCAAATTCCATCTCAAACTCCATCCCAAATTCCAGCCCAACTTCCAACCCAACCTCAAACCCAACTTCCAACCCAAGTTCCCACTCAACTTCCAACCCGAATTCCAACCCCGCTTCCAGCCCAACATCCGGCCAGAATTCCATCCCAACTTCCAGCCCAACTTCCATCCCAACTTCGATCCCAACTTTAAACCCAACTTCCATCCCAGCTTCCAATCCAACTTCAAACCCAACTACCAACCCATCTTCCAACAAAACTTCCAACAAAACTTCCAACTTGAATGTTGGGTTGGTAGTTGGGTTGGAAGTTGGGTTGGGAGTTGGGTTGGAAGTTGGGTTGGAAGTTGGGTTGGTAGTTTGGTTGGAAGTTCGGTTGGAAGTTGGGATGGAAGTTGGGATGGAAGTTGGGTTGGAATTTGGGTTCGAAATTAGGTTGAAAGTTGGGTTGGATGCTGGGTTTGATGCTTGGTTGGAAGTTGGGCTGGAAGTTGGGTTGGAAGTTGGGTTGGAAGTTGGGCTGCAAGTTGGGTTGGAAGTTGGGCTGGAAGTTGGGTTGAAAGTTGGGTTTGAAGTTGGGCTGGAAGTTGGGTTGGAATTTGGGTTGGAAGTTGGAATGGATGTTGGGTTTCAAGTTGGGATGGAATTTGTGGTAGAAGCTGGGATGGAAGTTGGGTTGGAAGCTGGTTTGAAAGTTGGGTTGGATGTTGGGTTAGACGTTAGGTTGAAAGTTGGGTTGGAAGCTGGGTTGGATGCTCGGTTAGAAGTTGGGTTGCAAGCTGGGTTGGAAGTTGGGCTGAAAGTTGGGTTGGAAGTTGGGTTGGAAGTTGGGTTGGAAGTTGGGTTGGAAGCTGGTATGGAAGTTGGGATGAAAGTTGGGTTGGAAGTTGGTTTGGAAGCTGGGTTTGAAGTTGCGTTGGAAGTTGGACTGAAAGTTGGGTTGGCAGTTGGGTTGGAAGTTGTGTTGGAAGTTGGGATGGAAATTGGGATGAGAGTTGGGCTGGAAGTTGGGTTGGAAGTTGGGTTGGAAGTGGGGTTGGAAGTTGGGTTGGAAGTTGGATTGGAAGCAACGTCCATCCCAACTTCCAATCCAACTTCCAACCCAATCTCTCTAACCCAATTTCAAACCTAACTTTCAACCCAACTTCCAACCCAACTTCCAACCCAAACATCTGCTTCCAACCCAATCCAACCCAAACCCAACATTGGGTTGGAAGTTGGGTTGAAAGTTGGGTTGAAAAGGTTGCGTTGGCATTTGGGTTGGAAGTTGGGTTGGAAGTTAGGCTGGAAGTTGGATTAGAAGTTAGGCTCAAAGTTGGGTTGGAAGTTGGGTTGGAAGTTGGGCTGGAAGTCGGGTTGGAAGTTGGGCTGGAAGTTGGGATGGAAGTTGTGATGGAAGTTGGGTTGGAATTTGGGTTGGAAGCTGGGTATGAGGTGGGGTCGAAAGATGGGTTGGAAGTTGGGTTGGGAGCTGGGTTGGAAGCTGGGCTGGAACTTGGGTTGGAAGTTGGGTTGCAAGTTAGGATGGAAGTTGGGATGTAAGTTGGGTCTGAAGTTGGGATAGAAGTTGGGATGGAAGTTGGGATGAAGGTCGGGTTGGAACTTGGGTTGGAAGTTGGGTTGCAAGTTAGGATGGAAGTTGGGATGTAAGTTGGGTCTGAAGTTGGGATAGAAGTTGGGATGGAAGTTGGGATGAAGGTCGGGTTGGAACTTGGGTTGGAAGTTGGGTTGCAAGTTAGGATGGAAGTTGGGATGTAAGTTGGGTCTGAAGTTGGGATAGAAGTTGGGATGGAAGTTGGGATGAAGGTCGGGTTGGAACTTGGGTTGGAAGTTGGGTTGCAAGTTAGGATGGAAGTTGGGATGTAAGTTGGGTCTGAAGTTGGGATAGAAGTTGGGATGGAAGTTGGGATGAAGGTCGGGTTGGAACTTGGGTTGGAAGTTGGGTTGCAAGTTAGGATGGAAGTTGGGATGTAAGTTGGGTCTGAAGTTGGGATAGAAGTTGGGATGGAAGTTGGGATGAAGGTCGGGTTGGAACTTGGGTTGGAAGTTGGGTTGCAAGTTAGGATGGAAGTTGGGATGTAAGTTGGGTCTGAAGTTGGGATAGAAGTTGGGATGGAAGTTGGGATGAAGGTCGGGTTGGAACTTGGGTTGGAAGTTGGGTTGCAAGTTAGGATGGAAGTTGGGATGTAAGTTGGGTCTGAAGTTGGGATAGAAGTTGGGATGGAAGTTGGGATGAAGGTCGGGTTGGAACTTGGGTTGGAAGTTGGGTTGCAAGTTAGGATGGAAGTTGGGATGTAAGTTGGGTCTGAAGTTGGGATAGAAGTTGGGATGGAAGTTGGGATGAAGGTCGGGTTGGAACTTGGGTTGGAAGTTGGGTTGCAAGTTAGGATGGAAGTTGGGATGTAAGTTGGGTCTGAAGTTGGGATAGAAGTTGGGATGGAAGTTGGGATGAAGGTCGGGTTGGAACTTGGGTTGGAAGTTGGGTTGCAAGTTAGGATGGAAGTTGGGATGTAAGTTGGGTCTGAAGTTGGGATAGAAGTTGGGATGGAAGTTGGGATGAAGGTCGGGTTGGAACTTGGGTTGGAAGTTGGGTTGCAAGTTAGGATGGAAGTTGGGATGTAAGTTGGGTCTGAAGTTGGGATAGAAGTTGGGATGGAAGTTGGGATGAAGGTCGGGTTGGAACTTGGGTTGGAAGTTGGGTTGCAAGTTAGGATGGAAGTTGGGATGTAAGTTGGGTCTGAAGTTGGGATAGAAGTTGGGATGGAAGTTGGGATGAAGGTCGGGTTGGAACTTGGGTTGGAAGTTGGGTTGGAAGCTGGGTTGGAAGTTGGGTTGGAAGCTGGGTTGGAAGTTGGGTTGGAAGCTGGGTTGGGAGTTGGGTTGGAAGCTGGGCTGGAACTTGGGTTGGAAGTTGGGTTGCAAGTTAGGATGGAATTTGGGATGTAAGTTGGGTCTGAAGTTGGGATAGAAGTTGGGATGGAAGTTGGGATGAAGGTCGGGTTGGAACTTGGGTTGGAAGTTGGGTTTCATGTTGGGTTGGAAGTTGAGTTGGAAGTTGGGTTTGAAGGTAGGTTGGAAGTTGGGTTGGAAGTTGGGTTGGAAGTTTGGTTGAAAGTTGGGTTGGGAGTTCGGTTGGAAGTTGGGTTGGAAGTTGACCACAGTGTTTTTGACCACTGTGTTTCTGACCACGGTGTTTTTGACCAGTGTGTTTCTGACCAGTGTGTTTCTTACCATTGTGTATCTGACCGGTGTGTTTCCGACCACTGTGTTTCTGACCACTGTATTTCTGACCAGTGTGTATGTAACCAGTGTGTATGTAACTAGTGTGATTATGGCCAGTGTGTTTCTGACCACTGTGTGTATGACCAGCGTGTTTCTGACCAGTGTGTTTCTGACCACTATGTTCCTGACCAGTGTGTTTCTGATTACTGTGTTTCTGACCCGTGTGTTTCTGACCACTGTGTTTCTGACCGGTGTGTTTTTGACCACCGTGTTTCTGACCACAGTGTGTCTGACCAATGTGTCTATGACCACTGAGTTTCTGACCAGTGTCTTTCTGACCACTGTGTTTCTGACCAACGTGATTCTGACCACTGTGTTTCTGACAAGTGTGTTTCTGACCACTGTGTTTCTGACCAGTGTGTTTCTGAACACCCTGTTTCTGACAACTGTGTTTCTGACCAATGTGTTTCTGACCATTGTGTTTCTGACCAATGTCTTTCTGACCACTGTCTTTCTGACCAGTGGGTTTCCCACCTCTGTGTTTCTGACCAATGTGTTGCTGACCACTGTGTTTCTGCCCACTGTAATTCTGACCAGTGAGTTTCTGACCACTGTGTTTCTGACCAGTGTGTTCCTGACCAGTGTGTTTATGACTTGTGTGTTTCTCACCAGTGTGTTTATAGCCAGTGTGTTTCTTACCAGTGTGTTTCTGACCAGTGTGTTTCTGACCACTGTGTTTCTGACCAGTGTGTTTCTGACCTCTGTGTTTCTGAACAGGGTGTTTCTGACCAGTATGTTTCTCAGCACTATGTTTCGAACCACTGTGTTTCTGATCACTGTGTTTCTCACCGGTGTGTTTATGACTATTGTGTTCCTAACCTGTGTGATTCTGACCAGTGTGCTTCTGACAACTGTGTTTCTGACCAGTGTGTTTCTGACCACTGTGTTTCTGATCACTGTGTTTCTCACCGGTGTGTTTATGACTATTGTGTTCCTAACCTGTGTGATTCTGACCAGTGTGCTTCTGACAACTGTGTTTCTGACCAGTTTGTTTCTGACCGCTGTGTTTCTAACCTGTGTGTATTTGACCAGTGTGTTTCTGACCAGTGTGTTTCTGACCACTGTGATTCTGACCAGTGTGCTTCTGACAACTGTGTTTCTGACCAGTTTGTTTCTGACCGCTGTGTTTCTAACCTGTGTGTATTTGACCAGTGTGTTTCTGACCAGTGTGTTTCTGACCACTGTAATTCTGACCAGTGTGTTTCTGACCACTATGTTTTGGACCACTGTGTTTCTGACCAGTGTGTTTCTGACATGTGTCATTCCGACCAGTGTGTTTCTGACCACTGTGTTTCTAACCAGTGTGTTTCTGACCAGTGTGTTTCTGACCACTATGTTTTGGACCACTGTGTTTCTGACCAGTGTGTTTCTGACATGTGTCATTCCGACCAGTGTGTTTCTGACCACTGTGTTTCTAACCAGTGTGTTTCTCACGACTGTGTTTCTGACCTGTGCGTTTCTGACCAGTGAGTTTCTGACCACTGTGTCTCTGACCAGTGTGTATCTAACCAGTGTGATTCTGACCAGTGTGTTTCTGACCACTGTTTGTCTGACCAGTGTGTTTCTGACTACTGTGTGTCTGACCATTGTGTTTCTGACCTGTGTGTTTCTGAAGACTGTGTTTCTGACCAGTGTGTTTCAGATTACTGTGTTTCTGACCGGTGTGTTTCTGACCATTGTGTTTCTGACCGGTGTCTTTTTGACCACCGTGTTTCTGACCACTGCGTGTCTGACCAATGTTTCCATGAGCACTGAGTTTCTGACCAGTGTGTTTCTGACCACTGTGTTTCTGACCAATGTGTTTCTGACCACTGTGTTTCTGACCACTGTGTTTCTGACCACTGCGTGTCTGACCAATGTTTCCATGAGCACTGAGTTTCTGACCAGTGTGTTTCTGACCACTGTGTTTCTGACCAATGTGTTTCTGACCACTGTGTTTCTGACCACTGTGTTGCTGACCAGTTTGTTTCTGACCACTGTGTTTCTGGCCAGAGTGTTTCTGACCACTGTGTTTCAGTATGTTTATGACCACTGTGTTTCTGACAAGTATGTTTCTGACCACTGTGTTTCTGAACAGTGTGTTTCTGACCACTGTGTTTCTGACCAGTGTGTTTCTGACCAGTGTGTTTCTGACCACTGTGTTTCTGACCACTGTGTTCCTGACCATTGTGTTTCTCACCAGTGTGTTTCTAGC
>SZWC01000952.1:0-15239 GCA_023375785.1 Penium margaritaceum
GCATTTGTATGTGTGTCTGTGTGTGTGTGCATGTCTGTACGTGTGTATGTGCATACATGTGTGTGTGTGTGTGTGTGTGTGTGTGTGTGTGTGTGTGTGTGTGTGTGTGTGTGTGTGTGTGTATGTGTGTGTGTGTGTGTGTGTGTGTAATCTCATTCATGAACGGAAAGAATGGTACAAGGTGCTAGCGTGGACCAGACTCTGGTTCTAGGCAAGTTTGTACAAGGAAAGGAAATGCACTGACAGCCTGCAGTACTGAACACAACTGCACAAAAAGCAACTACTCACGGCCCAAAAAAGCGAGGTCTGCCTCCGCTGGACCCTCCTCCGGACGGAGGAGAGCTCTCTGAGCTCGGTCAACATCCTCCTCCAGAGCTGCGTCTGCTGCCCACTCTGCTGCACGCCGACGGAACTCCTGGGCCTGGGCCCGCTGGAGGGTAACCGCCAGGCGCTGGCTGAGCAGCGCTTGAAGTGGCCGCGCCGTGCCCTCGGAGCCGCCATTTCGGGCGAGACGTCTCTCCGAAGCTGTCGTAGCCCTGCGCAAAACCGCGCCCAAGCCGCGTGAGGTGGCGCCGAGGGTCTCCATGGTGGGGAAGATGAAGTCGATCTGGTCCCGGACTGCCTGTCTGCGCCACTGCGCGTACTTCGCCTCCTTCACCCGGACCGCGTCCTGAAGGGCAACTCCCGGGCGTGCGCGAGACGCCCGTCCCAGGTAGGGGCGCTGGGGGTCGGCGATGACCACGTCAAGTGCCAACAGGTGAACCGTGGTCGCGTCAAGGCAGGTGATGTCCGGCCGGCCCCCAGGAATGATCTCCTCCGGCTCCTCCCGAACGCCACCCATGCCGCTCTCTCGCATAATCGCCGCGAGCTCACGATCGACCACGTCGTGGACGGCCTTGGGCCCCCCACCCCACGGACACCGCAGGGCGTGCTGCGGTGCACATGGGTGGAGGCGCGCCGCCGCCGGACAGGAGCAAGTCGGCGTGTGGCGGAGGTGCGCGATGGGCAACCCAAGACGGAAGCGGCAGGCAATGCGCCAGTCCTCCGGTTCCATGTAGAGGCGGTCGGCAGTGGAGCGGGGGTGCGCCAGTAGCCAGTCTCCACTGTACTCGCCCTGCACTGCTGCCAGACGCTGGAGCTGTGGGTGCGCCTCAAGAGGTCCCAAATCTGTCTCGATCGCCGCACGTAGCTCGTCCAAGCGCCAGTCGTGGAGCCTGGAGCTCAGGTCCTGGAAAAGACGGTGGGGGCAACCCTGCTCGCACTCTGCAAGGCCGGTGACCTCTGCTCGGAGGGGCTCCGAGTAGCGCTGAAGAGAAGGTTAGCTTGGAGGTGAAATGGGGTGGAGCACCCTCAAATTCCTTTTGCCTGGCCAGGAGGAGAACCAGGGTGAGAGCAGCTGCAACCGCTGAGGGGGTAGAGTTGGGAGGAGGAGAGTTGGGATGAAAAGTTGACCTAGCAGAAGCAGAAAAAGTAGTGTCACTGTAGGCAGAATAACGTGAAGGGCCGGGACAGCTCACAAGCGCTCTATAACCAGGTTGGCCACAGTTGGCCAGTTCCTGCTGTGCATCTACTCCCTTATGCAGCTCTTCCACTACTTTGCAGCAAGCTGCCTGAGCCTCACTAAGGGCAGCCTGCAAGGCCTCTATGATTGACTCTGGTCCTGGCATGACGAAGAAGAGGAATTTAAAGAGAAGGGAGGAGAAAGAAGGAGGAAGGCAATGTGCTCACCAGTGTGGCGGCGTGGGAACAGCACAAAGAGGGGCGGCACCACTGTGGCAATGGAGGGGAACAGAACCCCCACTGTCAAGAAGAGGAGGCCAGTGATTGTGGTCCCTACAACAGGTGCTGATGCAGTTGCAACGAGCATGCCTGTGGAAATATGGTGCATGAGATCACGAGCAGCACCCAGGGGGGTCAGAACTGCGGCTATAGTGGATGCTCGAATGGAGCCGACAGTATTTGAAGTGGTGTCAGCTGCAGTGGATGCTGCTGTGGCAACAGCCGCAATTGCTACCGTGACCTCAGTGGTGATGTTGGCGGCAACACTGACGAGGAAGGTCAGATACACTTCTGCGTGTGCATAGGCCTCAGCTGCTCTGCCCACGGCAGTCTGTGTGGGTGCCCTGCACGCACGTGCCATGACTGAGAAGGTTGCGACGGTGCCGGCAGCGGCTTCGAGAATGGCCTCAGGCAAGCTGGTGGATTCAGTGTGGATGGGTAGCATGGGGATCACGCCGGGCACATCACGTGTCGTGGATGGCTCAGTAGTGTCAGCTGCAGTAGGACCTGGAGTAGGGTTGGAGGCAGGTGCAGGTGTGGACCTCCAGGAGTTTGTATTCTTGAGGGATGACGTGGCGAAGGCGGGAGATCGTCCGCCATGTGGACTTGGGAATCAATCGCGCGCTCTTCCGCTTTGGCTGCAGCAGCAAGCTCCTCATGCTAGTATGAACCATCCAACATGCAAAACCAGAGCAACGTGTCATCGTCAGTAGGCTGTGGCTCATCAAAGACCTGTGAATCTTTCGACCCACGCTCAGTGTAGCTGGCAGACGTGCGTGGCGAGTCCCACTCTTCTGGTGAGTCTAACGTGGCAGTCTGTGCAGCTGCAGATGCAGCTGGCTAGAGGTAGAAGAGCACGAGATAGACAGGAGATGTGCGGTAGTGGTGAGCTGCGAGACAGCCGCGAGAGGAGCAGTTAAAATCTGTGTGGCTGAGTCGCGAGAGAGGTGCAAGATAGCAAGGGAAAAGTAGTTGGACTGTTGTGTATCCACACAGCTACAGACACGTCCTGGACTGATGAGGAATGGGACTTTTGGAGAGCCGGCAGCCACTGGAGCAAGTGCGGGATGCTAGAGATTCGGCAGTGAGGGGTAGCTGTGGGGTGAGGTGGAGCCGAATTTCCGGACAGCCGGCAGTGAACTTAACAAGTGCCAGCTGTGGTGGAGCGGGGTTGCCGAATAGTTGGTAGCGAGAGATGGTGCAGGCTGTTGTGAGCTAAACCACTCAAGAGATAGCAGCGAGGTGCACTCATGGGCAGCGGAGGTGTAGAAATGCAGAAGAGTTGGCGGGCAGAGTGCCGTGGATCCGTTGTGGCGGTAAGAACGCCGTCACACGTATCTGTCATTGGTCCCGGATCGATGGACAGCAGGGGCTTGCCCTTGCAGCTCTGATACTAGTAGTTGCCAGGACACTACCTAGCTGGACATACAGGTCGAATGGTGAGAGCTAGAGAGCATCAGACGCCATGGATGTGGTAAGTTTGACTTGCAAAAGGTTGCGTCATTAGACAGACAGAGAAATTGGGAGGGAGAGCGAGAGTATTAGACCGGTGAGTGCACGCCGGCACTGAGCAAAAGCTCAAGCTGATGTTCACAGCCACCCGGGGGTCGAGCCCGCCCACTCATAATGAATTCGAGGGTGGCTCCTCACCAGTGCATAGCCAGTGAGTGGCACGGTGGTCCCCTAAGGATCAGCACCCGGGAAAGTCATGCAACTCTCCCAAACACCCAGAAGCAAGTCACAAGGATATAGGGAATGGCAGTCAGAATGTACGAACCCTAGCATCAACCACATCAAAGTAAGAGAATCAAGTGACGGCCACGTGTGCGCCAGAAGGCACTCTTGGGCCGAACATTCGTTGCTTCATGTCGCCAGCGCCTGCAGTCATGACGTGCTTATGTGGTGTCTCCCCAAGTAAGGCCATAGTCGTTTAATATCGTACTAGTATTGAAAAGGTGTTTTTCTTAGAAAACATTTTTTTGGCATTGTCCATATTTAGGCCACCTACCATTGTCCTTGTCCCTAATTCATGGCACTACGGTTCTTATTAATTTTTCGTTAGCCTGTGTCGCGTGTATTAGACATAAGGGCAACTTTGTGCTTCACTGTACATACAACACCGGGAGACAACGGAACACTTCACGGTCCGAGTGTAGACGCCGGTGCATACGGAGCGTTCACGTCGAGCAGAGGAAAATTCAAACTCCAAACTTGAAACTTCAAACTTCGCACATCAAGCCCACAGGCAGAGTCGAGCACGACCTCCAGAAGAAAAAAAAATCCTCGTGTCAAACAAAGGTTGACTATTTTTCCTTGTGTGTATTTGCTTCAGCTCCACAATTATTTGTCTTCTTCTTTTTCAAATCTTGACTCAACCTTTAACGAACTAGTATGATATGTACATATGTGTGTGGTAAGAAGAGTGAGACAAGAGGGGCATAGAGATGTGAATGACCAACGAGACTTCAACAGAGCAAACTTCCACATCCATGGCGTGGGCATCCAGTGGGGACCTCCCCACGGTCTCACTCTCTCTTCACACTCCATTAGCTAAGAGAACTTGGGAGTAACTACAGACGTCGTATTATTTTGAGAGATGTGGTTTGCGTCTCGTGCGGAGTGTCCCACTTCGTAGCAGTGCGCGTCCAACTCCATCAGTAGCAGCCACCGTCACTCATGTGAACGTCAATCATAGGCGGTTCTTCTCAGTAGCATAGAGTTTGCCTAGGTTCAGGCAGCTATAACTGCTTTGTGTAATTTTCTCAACTGATTCTGACAGCACGATTGCGTTCGCACCTTGCACATTTTGGTGTGATCCACTTTTCAGGGAAAACGGACGACGCTCGGGATTGGTGTTGTTGGTCCACTGGCCAAAAAGAACTGCATTTCCTTCATTGGCTGGTAGACTAAGTGACAAGCCTAAAAAATGTGAAGGCGGAGGTTACTGTGGGAGGGGTCTCACACCACATCGCATTGTTTCTATCAACTCAATCATTACTAAATTCTAGCTGTAGTTCTACAGCTAACTTCAATGTCAGTTTTTGTTGGTTTTCACGCATCTCACTTTGTACTCTATTGTGTGTTGGTTTTTGCGCATCTCTCATTGTGCTCTGTTGTGTCCTCCCGGCTTGTGTACATCGGCGTGCAGATGACTGACGGCAAGACTCGACGCTAATGGAGTGTCATCCGGTGGAGCCGACACACGCTGAGGTCTACTCGCAGTTCGCTAGAGCCTCCTCTCTCCGGCGATGTGCTCAGCTCCATCGGCAGGCCTCCTCGGCGGTCGTGCTGTTGGCGGTCACTGCCACCGCAGTTGCTGTCTGCATGCGTCCAGCGCGTCCCATCGCGTCTGCATCGTCATGCTTTGCCTAGGGTCCTTGTTGCACGCTGCATGGCCCTGTTCGGCATCATGGACCACCGTAGGCACTGCCCGGGTTCGGGCAGTCATAACTCTTTGCTACTATTTTTCTAGCTGATTCTGACCGCACGACTGCGTTCGCAGCGTCGGTATTATGGTATGGTCCAGTTTTCCGGCAAAACGGACGACACTCGGGTTTTGGGATGTCGGGCGTCTGGCAGGGCTCACCGAGAAAACCCTGCCAGCCAGAAAATAGGTCCAGAGCTATTTTTTGATTGGCTGGTTAGCTGAGTAACAACTTCTACACTAGTGGGGGGGAGCTAGAACTTGGAGGGGTCTCCCATTGTTGCTTATTCTTCATTCCTAACCAGTTGCTTTCAGTTTTCACCTGCTTTCTGGCGCTAACTCTGGCACGCGCGTTTTTGAGTAACAAACCCAGAGCTTCCAGACTTAGACTCTAGAGCAGCAGACTGAGGGGGCAGCTGACTTAAGCAACGAGCGTGGAATTCCGCACGCTGCATCAACAACGCTGCTGCCCCAACCCGCTGCCTAGGTTTTCCAGCTTGGTATCAGAGCCAGAGCGTAGCAACAGCAGCAGAAGACTAGCGAACAGGTGCAAGACAACGCCGGCGGACCCCCATACGCGCCAGTGCAGGGGAAATGCTATCGGATTTTTTCCGGCAGCATTGACCCGCCTGGTGGCGGCGTCAGATTTATTCCCATGGCCACTGGGCCAGGGGAAATGCTGCCAAAATTTTTCGGCAGCACTGACCCCCACTCCTCACGCGAGGAGGTGAGCGGCAGGCGGCGTCTGACATCTGCGGGCGACGACGCAAGCTACAACGTCACCCAGGTGTAGTGACTGGCACCAGCGTCAGCCGCAGGCAACGGCAGCGAGCAGCCGCAACAGCAGCCAGCAGCAGCTGCATGCAGCAGCAGTAGCAGCAGGCAGAAGCAGCAACTCGCAGCAGCCCGTAGCAGTAGCAGCTCGCAGCAGCAGCAGCAGCAGTAGCATGCAGCAGCAGCCCATAGCAGCAGTCCGCAGCGGCAGCAAGCAGCAGCCGCAGCACGCAGCAGCTGCAGCAGCGTGCAGCAGCAGCAGCGAGCTGCAGCAGCTGTTGCAGCGAGCTGCAACAGCAGCCAGCTGCAGCAGCAGCAGCAGCAGCGAGCAGCGGCTCGCAGCTGCCAGCCGCGGCTGCTACTGCTCGCTGCTCGCAGCGAGCGAGCAGCGAGCAGCAGCCCGCTGCTGCTAGCGAGCAGCAGGTCGCTGCTGCCAAGCGAGCAGCAGCCCGTTGCTCGCAGCAGACAACAGGCTACTGCCCGCTGTGACAGAAAAAAAAAAAAAGGGAAACAAAAAAAATCCCCCACCCCCGCAGCTCGCTGCAGCAGCCCGCAGCAGCAGCTCGCAGCAGCTGCAGCACGCAGCAGCTGCAGCAGCACGCAGCAGCAGCAGCGAGCTGCAGCAGCCACAGCAGCCGCAGCAGCTCATAGCAACAGCAGCTGCAGCACCAACTGCAGTAGCAACAGTAGCAGCAGCTGCAGTCGCAGCAGCACCAGCAGCAGTAGTAGCAGCAGCAGCAAACAGCAGCAGCAGTAGCAATAGCAGTAGCAGCAGGGGCTACAACAGCATCAGCAGCAGCTGCGGCTCCAACAACCGCCACTCCTGATGTCAGCACCCCTCTGGTGACGTCACTGCTGACGTCACTACTGACATCATCAACAAAAAAACAAAAGAAAGGGGGAGGAAACGAGAGGGGGAAGACCAAAGGGGTGGGTAGAATCCCCACCACCCCAAGCCACTGCCTACATCAGCAATAAAAAGACATCAAAAAAAAACACACAAGGGACACTAAATCATAGCTGGTAGTCCCGGTGAGGAGGGGTCCTCCTCTGTTGGGGGGACCCCTACCCCTCCTTTCTTGCAGCGACTGTAGCAGCAACAGCAACAACAGCAGCAACACCCGCCGTCGTCGCAGCAGCAACAGCGGCCGCCACTGCAGCAGTAGGAGCAGCCACCGCCGCCGCAGCACCAGCAACCGCCGCTGCCGCAGCAGCAGTAGCCGAAGCAGCAGCAGCAGCGGGCTCAGCCGCCGCTGCCGCAGCAACAGCAGCCGCCGCCGCTGCAGTAGTAGCAGCCGCCGCCGCTGCAGCAGCAGCAACCGCCGCTGCTACAGCACCAGCAGCCGAAGCAGCAGCTGCAACAGCAGCAGCCTACTGGTGGCGTTGGCGGCAACCCTGATCCCCTCGTTGCTCTTCAGCAACAGCTCGCCACCTTGACGCAGCAGCTTGCAGCGCTACAGCCAGTCGCCTCCCAGATCGCCACCAGTGTGCTACCGTCGTTCATCCCTCCAGGGCACGCCAGCCTCGCTGTGTTCGCTGCCACGTACTACCTGGCACAGCAGCAGACTCAGCGCCAGTGGCAGACAGTGTCCTCCGTCCTTGGCCCCACTCTAGGTGCCGGCCATAGGCAGAAGGACTTTGAGACACCGCGGCCGCCGCTTCAGGCCAGCGAGCAGTTCCGGAGCTGGGAGCTCAGCTACTGGATCTGGGCGCAGGGTGAGGGTCTGTGGGCCTACTATACCCTCCCTTACGACTCCACCCAGGCCGATCAACTGTATAATGTTGGTCGCACCGTCCGTGCCCTTGTCCCAGTCGCCCCTCCAGGGCAAGGCTTCCCGCCTTGCCCTGGAGCCCTTCCTCGGTGACTTCACCGCTGGCGCCATTCCAAACCCTGCAGCCGTATCGCACGTCCTCACCAGGCCCCATCGCCTGTCCAGCGACGCTGAGATCAGCCGTCTGCTCCGGGAGTTCAACTCCCTGCACATGGGGGAGACCGAGACGGTCACTGCCTACTGGCAGCGGGCGGAGGACATCCTCCGTCGACTCGGCAAATCTGCTCCGTCCCCTTTGTCCGCGCTCTTCACCATCAAGCGCGGCGCCACCAGCGCGTACGCAGACGTCTTCGTCCACTACCCCCAGGACGTCCTCTCCACCATGGAGGTCCAGGGCACCCTCATGCCCTGGGTATATGAGCTCTTCCTCCGCATTGAGGAAGCTCGCCAGGAGTCCTAGCTCTATCGCACGGAGGCCCTTGCATCCCCTTCCGTTGCCTCCCCTGCCGTTGCCTCCGTGGCCGTCGCCTCCCCCGCCGCAGCTACCTCATCGTCTTCGGGGAAGAAGAAGAAAAGCCGGAACAAGAAAGGCAAGGGTCCACCGCAACAGCAGCAGCAGCAGTCGTCGACCGGGTCCAGCGGTGGTGGCTCGGTCTGCCACAACTGTGGCCAGCCCGGGCATGGGTGGTACACGTGCCCTCTCCCGACGGACGAGGCGCGTGTCATCGCCACCATGCGTCACCAGCGGGAGCGCCGTCTCGCCTCTGCCGCCGTAGCTGCTGCTGGCCCTGACACTCCGACCTCGTCCAGCAGCTCTACCACTCCGACAGCTCCGCCTGTCCTGCAGACACCCGCGACGCAGCAGTACTACCCGCAGCAGTACTACCCACAGCCGTCGGCACCTCCGCTTCCTTCTCCGCCGGCTCAGTCCTCCCACTACCTGGGCTCTGACGTCGTCACTCCGCACTCCGTCTACACTCCTGGGCCGTCCTCTTGTGAGCGTCACGTGGAGCAGTTCATCGCGCTCCAGCTTGGCCTGCCTCGCCCTCCTCCCTTGGGAAGTGCGAGTTACGTCACCTCCTACCCTCCGGCCCAGCCCTGTATGACTGAGACTGAGCTGCGGTCGTGTCTCGTTTCCTCGTCTGTCTCGTCGTCTCCGGTGGTCTCCTCCACCCAACTCCTTGATGACATTGCGTGGCTTGACGATTGGCAGTCTCGTTTCGCGCCTCCTTCCACCGCGTTCGCGTCCCTTGCTTGCTGCCATGTGACAGTGAGCGATCTGGCGACCCCGGTCCAGGACCCTGCTGAGACTTGGATCATCAACTCCGGGGCCACGCATCACATGACGGCCTCTCGTGAGGCCTTCAGTATGCTCGGTCTTGTCAGCGATGTCTCCGGTGTCCGGACGGGTTCCGGACAAGTGTTGCCTATCAGTGATGTTGGCGTCGTCCGTTTCCGTGGTCCTGCCGGTGACGTCTTTCTGACCGATGTTCTCTTCGTCCCTGGTCTCGAGCTCAGCCTCCTGTCCGTGACTGCCCTTGACCGCATGAGCATGGACGTTGTGCACTCGCGTGGTATCGGCATTGTGTCGTTGCGTCCGTCTGGTCTTGTCGTACTGCACGCCACCGCCCGTGGCAACTTGTGGCACGTTCCTCGCCTCTCCTCTTCTCCTCCCGTCTCCTCCCCGTTGGCCGCCACAGGCCATGTGTTTGTCACCAGTACGCTTTCTCCTCAGCACACCCGCCTCTTGCACCGCCGCCTTTGCCACGTCCACTCTGCCGCCGTAGAGAGCATGCTCCGCACCCAGCCGGCCAAGGGCCCTGACCCGGAGACTTTCCCTCTTCCGTGCCCCACTGAGTGCATTGATTGCGCTTAGGGGAAGATGCACCGGTCCACGTACCCCCTGTCTTCCTCCCGTGCGTCCGCCCCTCTCGACCTTGTCCACTCGGACGTCATGGGCCCTCTCCCCACCGAGTCCGCTGGTGAGCATGGCCGCTATGTCCTCACCCTTACGGACGACTATTCTCGCTACCGTTGGGTCTTCTGCCTTCGGCAGAAGAGTGATGTCGCCCGAGCCATTCAGGACTGGCTTGTCCTCGCGGAGCGCGAGTGTGGCCGCCCTCTTTGCCGCTTTCACTCTGATCGCGGTGGAGAGTACATGGGTAAGGCCACGACCTTTCTCGCCTCCCGCGGGATCCACCATGAGACGTTTGCGCCCTACACACCCGCCCAGAACGGCGTCTCCGAGTGGTGGAACCGTACCATGGCCGACGCCGTTCGCATCATGCGGGTCGAGTCCGGTCTCTCCAATGGCTTCTATTTTGAAGCCATGACCTACATGACCTGGGTCTGGAACTGGGTTCCCCACGGTCCCCTTCCCCGCCAGTCCACGCCATACCAGCACTGGTGCGGTCGGCTCGCCGACCTCCGCCCGGCTCGCGTTTGGGACTGCGTGGCCATTGTGTGGCTGCACGCCCCACAGCAGGGCGGCAAGCTCGCCCCCCGCGGACGCCCCTGCACCTTCCTTGGTGTGTCTCGTTAGTCCAAGGCCTGACGCTTCTGGGATCCATCCCGACACTTCATTGTCGAGTCCCGTGATGCCCTCTTCTTCGAGAACCTGTTTCACCACGACCTCATCCGCTCTAGCTCGTCCGTGTCCCTCCCGTCGTGTGGGGGAGTGGTGAGTCTGTCCTCCGTCCTGTCGCTTCCGGGTGACACATCACTCCGTCCCTCTGAGCCGATAGTCCCTGTCGCGTCTTCCGGCCCCCCCGGGCCAAAAGTCCCAGTCGCGTCCACTGGCCCCTCCGAGCCAGCTGCCCCCGTCGCGTCAGCTGGCCCCTCCGGACCAGCTGACCCAGTTGCGTCCGCCGGCCCCTCCGGGCCAGCAGTGCCTGTCGCTTCCGATGGCCCCTCCGGGCCGACAGCCCCAGTCGCGTCCGCTGGCCCCTCCGGGCTAGCAGCGCCTGTCGTGTCCGCTGGTCCCTCCGGGCCGGCAACCCCAGTCGCTTCCGATGGCCCCTCCGGGTCGACAGCCCCAGTCGCGTCCGCTGGCCCCTCTGGGCCCGCAGCTCCTGTCGCGTCCGCTGGCCCCTCCGGGCCGACAGCCCCAGTCGCTTCTGATGGCCCCTCCGGGCCGGCAGCCCCAGTCGCATCCGCTGGCCCCTCTGGCCCAGCAGCCCCTGTCACGTCCGCTAGCCCCTCTGGGCCAGCAGCGCCTGTCGCCTCTGCTGGCTCCTCCGGGCCGACAGCCCCAGTCGCGTCCGCTATCTCCTCCGGGCCAGTAGCCCCATCCGCCTCCGTCAGCCCGTCGGACTCAGGGCCATCTCCTGCCCGACCGCGCTACACACGTGGCCCAGGCGGCAGCCTCCGACCTCGGCCGACAGTGAGCGCGCAAACCGTCGCACCGCGTCCCGTGGCGCCTCGATCCCCTGTGGCTCCACGAGTCTCCTCCACTCCCACGGTCCTGAGTGGGGACCCTGGCACGAAGGCTCTTGGCCTGACCACTTCCGCCATCATCGCAGACCTTCACCCGGGCTCTACACTGGGCTACGTCATGCTTCATCACGAGCATCGGCATGCTGTTATGGCCGCACTCGCCTGCATCCCAGCTGGGGCTCGTGATGCACACGCCCTCTCAGTCCGGTCCACAGCGCGCCAAGAGGACCCAGCCACCCTACGCGAGGCTCAAGCCTCCCGTGAGGCCGCACATTGGGATGCTGCCTGCGCCGAGGAGCTCGCTGCCATCCGGCAGCACCACATGTATGACCTCATCGACTTCCCTCCAGGTCGGAAGACCATTGGTGCCAAGTGGGTCTTTCGGCGTAAGTGGAAGCCTGACGGATCCTTGGACAAGTACAAGGCCCGCCTCACAGCAAAGGGGTTTGCTCAGGTCCCTGGGGTCGATTACAACCAGATTTTCGCCCCAGTCGGTCGGTTCTCCACCAGCCGGGCGCTCTTTAGCCTGGTTGCCCAGCACGGGTGGGAGCTGCATCAGATGGACGTGAGCAACGCGTTCCCCCATGGCTCATTGGAGGGTGAGGAGCTCTACATGGTGCAGCCCCCAGGCTTCGACGACGGCACTGGGAGAGTCTGGCGGCTGCGGAAGGCCCTCTATGGCCTGAAGCAGTCGCCTCAGTGCTGGAACCAGGAGATCAGCAACACGCTTCTCCGTGGCGGCCTCCAACGCAACACCGCTGACCCCGCACTGTTCGTCAGCCTACGAGGTCAGACCTTCGCCGCAGTTCAGGTCTACGTCGACGATCTCCTCATTGCGTCATCCGATTTGGCCGCCATCCAGCGTGTCAAGGACTTGCTGCACGCCGCCTACCAGATGAAGGATCTCGGGTCTGCCCAAGTCTTCTTGGGCATGGACCTCGAGCATGATCGCTCCCAGGGCATCCTGCACGTCCACCAGGCTGCCTATGTGCAGACCCTATCCACTTGCTTCGCCGAGGACCTGCCCCCCGTGCCTAGCGCATCTTCACCCATGTCACCCGATCGCCAGGTGAAACTCAAGAGTCCTGACCGAGCCGTTATGGGGGAGCCAGTTGATGTGACCACGAATCTGCGGGTCATCGGGTCACTGATGATCCTGGCGACGACGACGCCTCCAGACATCGTGTTCGCCATCAACCTCCTAGCCCAGTTCTCTCAGGAGCCGCGTCACCTCCACTTCGAGGCCGCGATCAGAGTGTTGCGCTATGTCGTCTCGACCCCTCGGCGAGGTCTCATGTTTCGCCGTCAGCCGTCTGTCGTCGCAGTGGGATACACCGACAGTGACTGGGCCGGCAGTCCAGACGGTAAGAGTCGCACGGGCTGGATCTTTCTGATAGGCGGCACAGCTGTGTCGTGGCACTGTGGCAAGCAGGGTGCATTGCACGCAGCACTCCTGAGGCTGAGTACGTGGCCCTTGGCTCAAGCGCGTGTGAGAGTATGTGGTTGCGTCGTCTGTTGTCCGAGTTGCGTCAGTCTGTCGCATCCATCACCTTGCATTGTGACAATGAGAGTGCCATGGCCATCGCCGAAAATGACGGTGTGCATCACACACGCACTAAGCACATCAATGTTGAGTATCACTATGTGCGTTCGTTGTTGCATGACGGCAGCATCAGCATCGTATGGGTTGAGACAGCACGGCAGCTGGCTGACTTCCTGACCAAGGCACTGAAGCGGGACTCGTTCAAGAAGGCTGTGAGTTCAGTCGGCGTGCGTCCGTGAGTTGCCCTCTTTGTTTCTGCTTGCGTCTCTGCGTGCCTTGGGGGAGTCTGGATGTTGACCGTTTCTCTGCCCGCCCATGTGCACTACGCCTGTGAGTCATGGGGGAGTGTTGGTTTTTGCGCATCTCTCATTGTGCTCTGTTGTGTCCTCCCGGCTTGTGTACATCGGCGTGCGGATGAATGACGGCGAGACTCGACGCTGATGGAGTGTCATCCGGTGGAGCCGACACACGCTGAGGTCTACTCACAGTTCGCTGGAGCCTCCTCTCTCCGGCGATGTGCTCAGCTCCATCGGCAGGCCTCCTCGGCGGTCGTGCTACCGGCGGTCACTGCCACCGCAGTTGCTGTCTGCATGCGTCCAGCGCGTCCCATCGCGTCCGCATCGTCATGCTCTGCCTAGGTCCTTGTTGCATGCTGCATGGCCCTGTTCGGCATCATGGACCACCGTGGGCACTGCCCGGGTTCGGGCAGCCATAACTCTTTGCTACTATTTTTCTAGCTGATTCTGACCGCACGAATGTGTTCGTAGCGTCCGTATTATGGTATGGTCCAGTTTTCAGGCAAAACGGACGACGCCCGGGTTTTGGGATGTCGGGCGTCTGGCAGGGCTCACCGAGAAAACCCTGCCTGCCAGAAAATAGGGCAACTATACGCGAACTGCTTGGTTTGCGACTCGCATAGACGCGAGCTGACGGATCCACATCGCGACGATGGTAGGTTCCTGTTTCGCTTGCCAGTATATTATAAATGTCGACTTCGGATTTTTATGTCTAGTTTATGCCTATTCTCAAGCCGCACACATGCGACGACCTGCCATCGTTGGAAACCAGTCTCGCATGTACTGTTCGAGCGACCGAGTAGACAGCGATCCTCATCAATGGGGACCTTTTTTAGTTCTCAGCAGGTTGACGAAGCTTATCGTACACACACCATATTTTTCTTCTATTCAAACAAATAGGATCCCATTCACAGGCATCGACGAACAGTATCCAAAACTTTCCAAACAGCGAGGAACATCCAACCCACGGATCGTGCAGACTCCGAGGCCGCTCTCATTGGACTACGATGCATGTTCTGAGATCCTGATTCGTCGGTGTATTTTTCTTTGGAACATTTTTGTCACATCTCACCGGTGGTGAGAGGTGTCGAAATCGAATAGGAGTATTCGTCCATCCGTCGGTTTCGATCCATGCATGAATTTTACGGCATTCAACATGGTCGTTTTTCTCCTCAGACGGGCATCCAATGGGACGGCGCTCCCAAGACAGGCCCATCCGATCGACGAGGAAGGGCGAAGGCATTATCTAGCTACGACTTTCGAAGAAAGGCAGCCTGCGTCAAGACGGGTGTCGAACAAGGCACCTCGGACAAATTTATCCCAGAAAATAGGTCCAGAGCTATTTTCTGATTGGCTGGTTAGCTGAGTAACAACTTCTACACTAGTGGGGGGGAGCTAGAACTTGGAGGGGTCTCCAATTGTTGCTCATTCTTCATTCCTAACCAGTTACTTTCAATTTTCAGCTGCTTTCTGGAGCTAACTCTAGCGCGCGCGTTTCTGAGTAACAAACCCAGAGCTTCCAGACTTAGACTCTAGAGCAGCAGACTGAGGGGGCAGCTGACTTAAGCAACGAGCGTGGAAGCCCGCACACTGCATCAACAACGTTGCTGCCCCAACCCGCTGCCTAGGTTTTCCAGCTTTGTGTCCACCTGGCTTGTGTACATCGGCGTGGACATGACTGACGGCGAGACGCGACACTGCTGGAGTTTCGTCTGGTGGAGCCGACGCATGCTGAGGCCTACACGCATTTTGCAGGAGCCTCCTCCCTCCAACGTGCTCAGCTCCATCGGTAGACCTCCTCGGCAATCGTGCCGCTGGTAGTGACTGTCGATGCATATGATGTCTACACGCGTCGAGTGATGTGTCTAACTGTGCTGTTGCATGTGCAGCGCCATGTTCTGCTTAGGGTCCAAGTTTCATATTATCCGGGCACTGTTGGGACCGGGGACTAGAATAGACGCCGCCTGGGCTTAGGGGGCTATAACTCATTGTTGCTATTCTTCTAGGTGATTCTGACCCCACGACTGCGTTCACAGCGTGCATATTATGGTATGCTTTGGTTTTGAGGCAAAACGGATGATGCCCGTGTTTTGGGCTGTTGGATGTCTGGCAGGGCTCACCGAGAAAACCCTGCCTGACAGAAAATAAGCCATTTTTCTAATTGGCTTAGAAACAGAGTAACAAGCTCTACAAAGCTGGGGGGGGGGGGGGGGGGG
>SZWC01000952.1:34740-52161 GCA_023375785.1 Penium margaritaceum
GAGGGTTAGGGTGTGGGGCGTGTTGACGGGTCGACGAGGGGACGCCGACGGTCACTTCTGAGGCCGCTGGCGCAATGCGGCGGTTGAGAGGCGCATGCTGGTGGAGGGCTTGGAAGAGTGAACCTCCCTCACAGCCAAGAAAAGTAATTTCGGTCTCTCGCAGTCGAGGGCGGACGGCCGCGGTCGAAGCTGGCCGAAAGCTGACAGGGGCCGAGGAGGGCGCGCGATGGCGTTTTGACGTTTTATGGCTTTTCTCTTTTTTTTTTCCCGTAAAAGGTTTGGGCGCGTGCGTGCGTGCGTGCGTGCGTGGCACCTCCGCCTCGTGGCACAGGGGAAAGAAATAATTTTTTTTCTGAAGATGCTCAGCCCCTCCCCAGCCTAGTGCCTCATCGGACATCGGTTCGGCAGAACTCCGCTGTTTTCGCCACCTCAGCGGCGCGGGCTACTGCGGTGGCTGCCGCAAGAGTAGCTGCGACGACGATAGCAGCAGAGACACCCGATGTCGGACCGACGGGCATCCGACATCTACGCAGGCTCGCGTCTTCGCTCCGGCCGCTGCCGACGGCAACCGTCTCTAAAATGGTTTTATTTTTTGTGACTACTGCGTTGGCTAGCAGGATGATGCTGGAGCGGTGCCACGTCAGGAAATGGCGCGCACGGATCAGCTGGCCAACGGCACGTTGTTCGGCAATGCCTTGGAGATGGCATGCGGGAAAAGAAGAGGCAAACAACGGACCAGCATTCAACATACTGCGTTCTACATGTGTGCGAGTATGGCACTTTGAGAATTTATAATAACGAAAAAGACCCAAACTTCGACCAAACGTTTCAGAACTGGAAAGAAAGTGGTTTTCATTGAAAATCAATTTTGAACATTCATAATTTGAATGCAAGAAAAAGTTTTAATCTTCAATCACAATAAAAAATGAAACAAAACATGGGTAGAAAAAAAATCTTAAACATGGAAATCATATTACATGCTCAATTTCCTCGCTTTTGGATTTTTTAAGAACAAAAAGCTGATATTATGCAACAAGAGTACTCATCAAGAAGCCCCACAATTAAGTAGTAAAACCACAAGGAAAATAAACAGCTTTTCCATGGACTTCTGGAGTCTTTTATTTCACTAAAAATTTCTAATAAAGAAAAAAACGTGAGCATCTTTTAAAAACCTTGTTGAGCAGACACGATGCAAATAAACATTTCAATCGAGCCTAAAGCACCCTAATATTTCTAAGAAAAACTAAACACAAATACTGTACACTAAACCACCTATGTAATAAAATAATGGACATCCACAAAATTCAAGGATCTTGTATCGATATTTTGATATGATTGATTCAACATAACTTTGCCCAAGTAGGTTTGAATAGGACATTACATTAACATTTTGCATGCAATCAGTTAGCTACTTTACACATCGAAAGCTTTTTCAATCCTAGATACGTGTGAAAACATACAATTATCAAGTCAAAATGAAGGTAATCTAAAAACAATGTTCCAACTCGTTTGTGGGCATTATAGCCAAGGCCAACTAGGATTGCCTTCGTTTAGTTTCTCATAAAAACACTGAAAGCAAAGTAGAATAAAAATTCTCAAAAATATAAACATAAAATGTGAATGAAAAGGACTTTCCTCTTGGTAAATTACATGAAAATCTTTCCTATGCCATGCACCATGGATCCAAGGGTCTTTACATACTTTTCACTTTTCAACTACATGTAATTCCATAAATGTCTCCACTTCAGTCCTAAATTATTTTCCACACCCATTATATCATTGAATTCCATTAACAAAGCCAGGATACTAATATTGAAGCTCAAACTCCAATCAACATTGTCAAAACCTCGCTCAAACACAAGCATCATCATAAGGACATATGAAACTAAAGGATTGATCATGTGATTGAATTTTTGAAAACTCAAAAAGGTATTCTCAAAGGTAATACATTATATAAAAATACATTATTAATAATAAATAGAACACATATTGCATCCACAAAACCCAATATATGAAGTATTTCACACCGATGGTTCCTCTGGACTGGGAATAACTTCAACTCCCCATGCACCGCTAGGTAGAATGCATGATGGATCTACTTCTTATGCTCAATGCCAATCACACCAGCATTCAGCCCATGCCAAGCGCAACTCACACCTTTGCACCATGGATGCATGATAAATTTGAGATTGTGGGCATGGGAGATAATTTCCAAATCACAATCGTGGTGACGTCATTGATGACAAATAAACTCCTAACGATGCAGCTCATTGTTTGAGACAAAACTAGTTGTTGCATGCCTCGTTTCCCCCATGACGTCAAGCTCATTAAAGAGGGGTAGAATCTCACCAACACTTCTCCCCATCAGGCTAAAACTAACATGATACATGACAAGGTCATGAACATCCTCTATCCCTACTAAAAAACCCGTCCATGCTTTAAATGTCCGTGAAGATGAATCAAACCTGCTCCTTGTTGTCAACACCTGATGTCTGCGATTCATTCAGTCCGCCATAGAGTGGCTTGGACACAATTTTCCTTACATTCACATGGTGTGCATCCCACTAGGATGTACATCAAAAGTGTAGCCCGCAAACGCGAGACACATCTATTCACTGAAAAAATACTCTCAAAAAGCTTGTCTCAAAGTTGGCTGTAAACAGATATTATGAGGACAATAGAATGCAAATGAAGATGCAAGTGGTTTAGAAGACAACCCTCGTTTGGTTGTGAGATGCTTGGTAGTACGTTTGTAGCACTGAACCCATGGTGAAGAATGCGTAGGCCTATTCCAACCTTCCATGTGACTTTGAACCTAAATTCTACAAGGAATGTCTCATTTGTAGGGGAACTTTTGTTCCACACTAATGAGCCTTAAGAGGACAGTGTTCTTGCTTCATATTTCACGTACTCAATGTACTTTCCATGTTAATGCACATCTCGTTCCATATTTCATTCATGTGGGTAAGGCCTAAAGTTGCAAATTCTACAGATCTATGAGATTCAAACAAGTGATGCGTGTGTAAAACAAGTAGGAAATGAAGAAACGCTCCGAGTAATGTGAACGCAAAAAAAGTGAGTGCCCCCATTATTTCAATAAACACAATTTTCAAATTGATTATGCAAATTTTTGGAATTTTTCAGACCACCATTTTTGTTAATCTCGCACATGAAATCCAAGTGAATTTAGGGAATCAACTTGTGCCTTCAATCTCAATTTCATCATGAAATTGGAAAAAACACTTCCCATTTTAAAAAATATCACCTAAGCCAACTGCCATAACGTCATCCTATCAAAACAATCATGATATCTTCTGAAAGCATTTGAGGGTCACATAGAAATTTACACCTACCCATAAGAATCGAATTTTAATGCCAATATTTCCTTCAAATACACCATGAACCTATGTAGAATTATTTTTGAAAGAGAATAAACTTCAAATAACATATTCATTGAAGACATCTACAAACGATTTTCATTCTAAACAATAACCAAACACCACTATCTACACTAGATGTGTTTTTATGACTTGAAAATGGTCTCCAACTTAAATCATGTAAAACATCATATACTTATGGATTGAACTATTATCAAAATTATCAAAGACACATGATTAGCAAATCTCTACCTTTTCAAGGTGTTCATGTTCAAAATTGGTAAAACGAAGATGTGCACAAAATGAATCAAAATCAGTTTAGTAGAACTTATAGTTTAATAAAAGAAGATGGAAAGGGCCATAAAATATTATATGGAAAAGTTTTAGCTTCATGTCATTTTCACTCTCCCCTTCAATTTACGTGATTTTTTACACAATTTGTTTGTTAGTAGATCGAAAGCAATAAACAAATACCCAATCCAAGTGATCTTTATTGTGACCCTTGTCATGCTTCTGGTCACGTGTGTTACAAAAACATTTATGGTTTTTAACAAGATAGCACAGGTGAGAAGAGAGAGGAAGATGTACAATGGCTCTTACACAAGGTTAGAACTAGCCATTGCCCTGCATTTTAAGCAAGGCATTACAGCTGCTAACCAAGTCACGCCAGCATGCATGCACATCCCTGTTGTGCATGAAACACTCAAAACATCTAGGCTCCTTTCCCCTCTTCGAAGTCGATGCCACAATTACATCAGTCCTATACATAAGGAATTCCCGGCCGAGTCGCACCCGAGTATTTACGGATAAAAATCTATAACTTTACGCAAAGACCTTCGATGGTCAATCCGACTACACCATGTTGAAGTTGTCGCTTAGCGTAGTTATTTCTCACTCCAACATCCACCTCGATAGGTGTGCTGATGAATGCAGAGACCGTCACATTTTTTTAGTGGAGAAATGAGTGATCGTTGGAAGTTTCAACTTCTTAAAAAAAATTGTTGTCAGAAGCAACTTCTGTGTTGCTCATGGGTGTTTTGCGGCTGCTATGAATCTTTTGGAAAAAACAAGGCTCGAATCGGTCGAGTATCGTCTTCGAAACGCTCGTTTTGCTCTTTCCTGGGTTTCCTCGGGGCCGTTGTCTGGTTGGAGCAAAAAAATAAGATCAGGTGACGTTGGGTTCACGTGCCCACTTCACCACCGATATTGCTTCATGCACAAGCAACCTCCCAAAGCCCAAGCCACCGTATCTCTCATGCACGGGTTTGGCTGTGCATTGGAAGGCTCTAGAAACTTCCAATGACGAGGCACTTACGAGGTAGGACCGCTGCTTGGGACCGTTTGCTGGAACCTCCATCCTGCTACAGCCACCTCTTGCCAACAAGTATAAAATCTCGCCGCCTGTCAGTCTTTTCTGATGTTGCAACCTTCTATCGCTCTAACCACCTGCTTCAACGACCGTCCTCAGTCGCTTCTGCCACTTACTTCACCGACTGTCAGTTACTTAGGTTTGACTCCGCCATGGCTGAGGCAACCATTGTTCTCCATGTCCGTTCTTGGTCAACTCTTAACTCTTTCAGACACATGTGGCGACTTCAAAGTCAACTACGTCACCACCGCCGGTGCAGCTACTTTTGTTGCCACCTCTGGCGTTCTCGATCATTGCTTCTCAATTTTGTCGATTGAAAAACTCGTTGCCCCACACTTTGTGGCAAGTATTTGGTGTACCCTTCACAATTACCCTGCCTTCTGTCGACCAGAAACGCGACACCTTCCCCCCCTTGTTTTTACACGTAGCCCGCCAGATACGTCAATTGGAGCTGGCCATGGCTCCACCATGCAGTTGGCCTTCACCTTGGCTTCTTGCACGTGGCCCTACACCATCTTCCGTCACTTGAGGGGTGGATAGTTTTCCAGCCTTTTTTGTCTCAGCAGGTCCTCTAGAACAAAGGTGTGACGTGAGGCCTCACTTGTTGCTCAGAAGCCAGCCTCCTTACCGTCGTGATAGGGACTTCGCGCTAGCCTGCTGTCGCAGCAAGGCCTTGCCGCGTCAATGCCTACCGTTGCGGAAGGCCTTTGGGCAAGCTCATCGTTGCTTCAAGCTGGTGCAATTTCCACTGTTGATGTTGCTCCCCTGCCCCTCGCTAGACGCTTACCTCTCCCAGCCCTTGTTTCACAAGCTCCATCGAGCTTTTTTCTTTTGCTTTGGCGGGTTGTTCTGATCGCGCAACTAGCGCTCCATAGTGGGTCCTGTAGCGAGTATATTTTCCAATTGCAATCGAGCGGCTGCATCCTCGTACAACGAATTTGTTTTGTTTTTTTAATTTTGCACTTTGCATCTCATCAATGTCAGCGAATTCGAAGATCGTTGCTTCGCCGACAAAAGTGGTCAACCCCACTTTGTAAAAGGTACAACGATTTTTGTTGCGAGCAAAATATTGTTACTGTTGCTACCACGAAGATACTTGCTAAAGAAGGAGGAATCATAGCAACGAGAAGTAAGCTCGCCCTCCACGGAACGAAACCCAAACTTGTTTTTGACTCTTGCTGAAATATGATCCAAGTTGTGGTATTTTTTTAATCAATGAGGTAGCCTGTCGTTGACATGGGATGTCTCTCGTATTTTTGCTATTGATCTGCTGTTACTACTGTTGTTGTAGGTACTGGTGGTTGTTTCTTCCACCATCCGGAAAGCAGCACAACCAGGTTGGCTTTATAACTCCGATCCGTAGGATGGATTTGCTTAGTCACGTAGCTCATGATCATGACGAGCTGCTCCAAGGCCGATCCTGGACCTCGGACTCCTCGCATTCACTCCGAAACCTACTCCAACTGTTGCACTACTACTTTAGCTCCTGTTGTGAGATCAGTTGCTACTGAGCACATTGTTTACGATGTGCGACTTGTAGTAGTAAGGAGCAAACTTGTCCCTCCACCAACTTTTGCCTTCAGGTGGAAATCTGAGGACGAGGTCCCGACTGCTCCAGAACGTTCAACCTTATTTTCATGAACTTTGACTAGCTGTAGAATATGTTGTTGAGCAATTGTGAGCAGATTACGCATGTCACTAGTCTCCATGCATGTCGCCTTCGTCAAGACAAGCTAAGTGCTTCCACCTGCAAGCCTGGTAGGATTTTTTTATGGAGCATAAATACTCCATTCATACATGCCACTTGACAGTACATGCTCTTATGACATCCACTTACCGCCCCGGTAGGATTTTTCCACGGCGCACAATTGCTCCATTTGTGCATGCCACCTCAAACCAGGTTAGCTTAGTGCCTTGCTTTGCCGCTATGAATGGATTTTATCACGTAGTACAACTACTTCGTTTATGCACACCACCTGATAATAGGCAGGCTTACTACATCCACCTACCGCCCCGGTGGCATTTTGAGATGGTGCTTAAGTGCTCTGTTTGTGCATGCAACCTAACACCAAGTGGGCTTATTGCGTCCACCTGCCACTCCGGTAGTATTTTGTCTGATTCTAAGCTCGCATCATTGTGGGCTAGTACAAGGCTTGACCAACACCTTTGCTCTGCCTCCCCCTCACTCCAGAATCTCCTTTGCCATTGCTTTGACAAAGAAGGCTGCTGCTGACACTTTCAAGGCTCATGTAACTATTGTAGATGCGGACGTGCTCCACTACAGATGTGCTCAGGATTTTGCATTCACTCGGCTCCTTGAAAGAGGGAAGAGGTCTCCTCTGATGCAAGATGCATCCTTCCTCATGTTGTCATGGGCATGTCTGAAGATGCAGTGATCGATGTGCTCTCACAAAGGGGATCGTTGCCATTGCGAGTTGCTTTCCCTTGCCTTTGGATCTACACCTGCTTGGTGTCGCTAAGCAATACCATGATGATGTGCTTAACCACGGTGTCGCACACCTTGACTTTGGTTGGCCTACTACATCATAAAACTCTATTGTACTTGTTCTTTTGCTGTAGTTGCCGGTTCCGATGCTACAACCAAATGGCGCATTGGGATACCATCCCCCGTTTTTTGCTAAAATGCTCTGTTTCCTTTCTTTTTGTTTTTCTTCCTTTGTTGTTGCCCGCTCCGCGTCATGGCACTGGTCTTGCGGTTGTGAGAATCATATGTGAGTCTGCTAACGAGTGTCTCTGCCTTCGTGCGCTTGTCACTACTACGTTGATGGTGGTCAGCTATTCCGCAACTGCCACCATGCTCCTTCCTCGTGTACGGATGCTCTATTGATACAACTTTAGCTTGGGAGCTCATTCTTTGAGATCCAATGTACTCGTGGCTCCATGCACAACTACTTTCTACATCACTACTACTCTCACAAGTCATACGCTGGCTTCTGGTTGGTCGCCCGCTGCGTTGGCAGTGCATGCTTTGATTTCTTTGGCTTTGTACAAGTTGATGGAGTGTCAGCTTGTCACGAAATTTGAGGCTCATGTGAACCTCTGTCTGCTGCTAAAGACACGTCCACCTCATCTTTCTGCTACACCATTATCATTTAGGTCCTGGGTTATCTTCTCTTGGATGGAGCATGAGCACTTCGTCTGGGATGTGGAGCTACTCTCGACTTCATTGGTCAGCTTGTGGACGTTTGGCAACACATCCAACCTTGTTACCACTAGTGCCGACACTCTTCTCTCGTGTAGGCACTATTGTTGCGACTACTACTTGCCGTTGTCGGGCTACTAATCGTAGTTAGGTTCCTTGGTCACCACTCCACCCTCCATGAGCTCCTAAAAGATGGCTGCTTGCCTTGGCTCGCTTGTAACCTGGGTTGTTGGCGATGGCTTCCCTCCTTGCAACTTGTAAAGCAGTGCATGGAGTGATGTCGACCCTCGTGACATCATCACGTGGGTATTTTTGAAGTACCACTACTTGTCGTCAGCTGCTGCTTGTGGCGCCTATAGGACTAGTGGCACAAGAGGTTGCTTTGGTTTTTTTAATGTTGTTGTGGATGCTTCAAGGGATACCACAAGATTCTACGAGCTTTTTTAATCAGTAGATGAAGCTGAGATTGTCAGTTGAGGACAAACATGCTTTGGCTTTTCTAAAGAAGAACTGGGCTATGGTAGTTGTCCATATGGCTTATGTGACGCAAATGAAGCCTTATTCTGCTGCACCGCCTCATTCTGTTGTTGGATCTGCGCCACCTTGCCTTAAAGTTGAGCTCCTTGTACAACTAGCAGCTCACAGGTATGTCGCTCCTCTTGGCAAAGGAGCTACTACTTGCCAATTTGCTACCATTTCTTTATGTTTTCATGCTTGAAAGCTTGCTCGCTAGCTATCTCATACTAATTTTTATCAAGCAGTGGTGGTGCAAGTGCCACAGATGGCACCTTTGTTGCAACGTCTTGTGGTTGAACCACAAACATTTGTATCATGCCGGATGTTGCAGATCATATCAGTGGGATCTGTAGTAATATGAAAGCTTGTGGTATGAACTATGCCACATGTACTTGCAGGACTGTTGTAGTTGATGAGAATGGTTGTTATGCCGGTTGAAGCGGATGTTGAAGATGAACTTGCTGTATAATCCCGGACAACTACTGCTGAAGCTATGGACAGTGAACTTCAAAACTTATGTCAAACAACTACTGCTACAAGGCTTCATTTACACGCACATCGTCTCGACGTACCCTTGTTTGAAGCGCCTCTCTTCTTGAGCGCTTCGCCTCTTCAGTTGGTGCTTACTCTCTTCTTGGATGACATTCTTGGTCCATGCACAAGCTTGGCGCTAACAGTTCATTAAGCAATTGGAAGTCCGCGTCTAGGCTCTCCATATTGAGTTCACTCAAATCGTCTTCAATACTTCCATGTGTGCTGGGTCGCCACATCACGCGCTCACTTGGCCATTGGCGGGTGATAACAATTGTTGTCATCGTCTGAAGATTGAGCTGTAACTGCTGCTTCTTGATGGTGGCATGGGTCTGTTTCTCTAATCGCATGTTGAGCATGTCCAGATGTCCTAGTGTTCTGATACCATATTGAGGTTTTTGGAGCCTGTAGTGACGAACTTACCGTGTGCTCTGATGTAACAAGTGGATCTTGCTACTATCAAGGATCTCTTTGTGCAGCTAGCAAACCTTATATTCCAATGTGCCGGAGCGGAAGACTTAGATACAACTTGTAATCGAAAAAGACAATCAAGTACAAGTATGGTACAAGGAAATAACGCAAAAACACAGCTCTGCTCAATGCTCTAACAATACCTGCCCCATCGAAGGGCGCAACACCTTCCTCGGTCATCAAGGTTGTCGTTACAAAGGTCTTAGCACGGTCACCATGCTTTGAGGTGAAATGGCCTCTAGGTTGTCAGGACACCCTCTTCTCCACGCTGGCAACCACTGCCTACTGGGTCGTGAGAGGTCTTCTGACCCTCCTAGCCAAGCTCGTAATGTGCTTTTAAGCCTTCTGGGTTGACAAGGGGGAACCCTAACATTAATCCAACAATGGTTGGAGCAACTCCGTCAACTCGAACAATTTTTCTCTTTAACCAGACAACACCTCAGACCAAGACTCTATAGTCTCTCTCTCACCCGAAGACTCATGATAGCTTGCAGCCTTCTACCAGCCTGGGTTAGTGGACTCCCCTAACTAGCTGAAGGCCTGACCACGTAGAAGAGGTTGCCAGACTACACCGAAGACTAGAGAACAGCCTTGCTAGGACTGCCTCTTTGGATGTTGCTCATCGTCGAGCCAAGAGGTGTCTAGGCGTTGAGCCGAGAGTTAGTATCTGACGTCAACTCTACCTGTGTAGTGCTGATCGAGTCTAAAAGGACTCCGTTGGAGTTCCCCTCTGTCGACCAAGTAAGCCTGGCAACACTCTGTCACATTCGCTAAAAGGGTCAGAAGACCTGTTACGACCGTGTAATTCTTGCAATGGCTGCTAGTGTAGAGAGGAGTGCGCCTTGACAACCTGGACGCCATTTTATCTTAAGGTACGGTGACCGTGCTGAGACCCTTACAATGACAATATTAACGACCGAGCAAAGTGTTGTGCACTTGGACGGGGCAAGTTATGTCAGACCATTGAGCTGAGCTATGTTTTGTCGTTATTTGCTTGCACCATACTTGTACTTGATAAATTTTTATAACTACAAGTTGAATCTAAGTCTTCTGCTTCTGCACATTAGAGTACAAGGTTTGCTTGCTGGACAAAGAGATCCTGGACAGCAGCAAGACCCCCTTGCTTCATCATAGCACGCGGTGAATTTGTCACTGGAGTCTAAAAGAATCCCAACAATATACTGGTTCATTTACACCATTTAAACCCCTTACGCAATCCCAATAGAGAGCATTATTGTGCAAAGTATAACATGGTGTTTTCGTGCGGTAAATAAGAAATAGAAGGTAATCTTCTTAAGTATTATACACTTACGGAATATTCAGAGAAAAACCTAGATTTGGATTCCTCAATGTTGGCTCACTAAACGAAATTGGAAAAAATCTCTTTGTCTGGTGTATTAGGTTAATGGCATCCATTCCACTAACATACTTGTAGGAAACAATTCTAAGAAATAAGATGTATGCAATTATTGTAAGCATGTACCAAGTGCTAAGTATTGAATATATGAAGAGTGAATAAAAAGTTTAAAAGCATATGAAGGTTTACATAATTTTTTTTAAAAGTACCTTATCCATGAAAATTTAGTTTTTCCCAAGTAGAGAGGATCACTCCCTATTTTTTCAATGGATGTGTGGCAATAATTTATATCCATCGTGTAGAACACATAGATGAAAAACAAGCCTCTCGTGATAAAAGTGGAGAATAAACCCTAAGCATGTTTGAACAAGGCAATTATTTGACTTTCTATAATAAAACATTCATCCACAGCTTCAAAGAGGATGTCTTGAATTAGGAACAATTTGCCAAATAAAATTAATAAAACCATATAGTTTTTACATAAAAGAGGTTGCTTCCGTATACAATTAACCCTGCAAGGTTATCTTATTTTCATTCATAACTTTATATTAATCAATTTCTTATAGACACGTCACCTTTGTAATAAATGCCCTTAAAAACATTATACCTTTCAAACCACCTCTTACATAATTGATGCCTTCAAACTTGCCATGAAGGGAGAATGCATGGGTTTCAACAACCTCATTGAGCTCAAACTTTAAGGTTATTCGTTTTACTTTCATCTAGTCATGACGAAGAGGTGGTTTGGAAGGAAGACTATTGAAATCTCAAACCATAGCTTTTGCGTACCTAAACGGTTTTGGGAGGGTACCACATTAAAAGAAATCTGAGGTTGTACCATATACAGTATATACTTCACTGGTTGTGTGCAAAATAATAATCTTTTTCATGATGCCCCATGTTTTTTGGCATGTGGCTTCGTGAAAATAGTGGATAATGCTTCACCAAATTGGAAAGCGCAAAATGTTGCACGTGATACGTAAGAAACTGATAATGTCTCATTGAAAATGTTCAACACAAGTGGTATCACCCATTCCAATTAAAAATACACATGCTATGCTAAAACATAATTGAATGAATCATGATTTACTTAGGATGTAACTGTGTCAAAACGTTCATTATTTGACACAATCTTATACAAACATTACCAAAATAATAACAAATAGGTATCAGTGGTGATTTCTAAATAAATATGAAGAAAAAGTACTGAGGACAACAAATGTACACAGAACTACACACGTAAATGCGATTTGTTTTATGTATTCAATGATAAATAATTTTAAAGAAAGAAAAGATAGTAATATCAATGCAAATATTGATTCATTATCAAAATCTATGTAAGAAACATCTTGAATTTGATATGTTCCAGTTGAGATGCTTGAAATAGTTCCCAATAGTTTTTCTTTGTAATGTTGAGGGGACATCTTCTCCCTCCATAAAGACCACACCTTTTGTAAACGAAAATATGAATTTTTATGGAAAAAGTTTAAAATATCTATAAAATGATTTATCTAACAATCAAGATAATATTTGGACGGGTTATTGATCTAGGAATATCCTTCGTTTGTAGAAAAGGGCTATGGAATAAATGAAAGAGTCGCACATGCATTCCACTTTGTTTTAAAGACATTTTTGCAGTAGCCATATAAATAAAGATATATAAATCCATGGAAGTTGGATGTATGAAAGTTTTTCCTCTTTTCCCTTATTCAAATGTCATTTTATGCATATTAATTTTATGTTTGTTAAACTTTCCTACGCCCATATTGCTGGTGGTAATCACTCTTCAGAGGGTATTTAGATGTAGTGGTGCCACCTTAATGTTGAGGAAATAAGAGTGAATTTAGAAATATTTCAAAACTCAAAACCATTATGTTTTGAGTCTCGTTTTCTAAGGGTTGAGGATTTTATTGCCATATTCATGTGTTAAGTTCGACTTTTCAATTCAATTAGGGGTTCACAGAGGGTTTTTTTTCCCGATTTCCATTATCTTTGATGGAGTAGCCATGTGCCATTTCTTGAGTTGAATAAGGATTTCACGAAGGGGTTTAGTATAGTACTGCAATTGGCCTCAAACAACTAGGTTTCCATTTGTTGCATTATGTTTAACATGCGCATGACCATTGCATTCTTTGGAAATATTATAATAATTCATACATTCTCTTAGATCCGCCCTTCTAAGAATTATCCGTTCAATTATTTATTTCAAATGTTTTTTTAGTGTTTTGCTCCCTTCCTCACCTTCTCTTAGACCATTATGCCTCTTGGTCCCACTTCCACACCACCACATGTTGGTTCATTATAGAATTCTAGCTAAAATTCTATTTGTTTTATGCTTGATAGATTTATCATCCTCAACAAGGCATTACGTACCATTTTGGATGCATCCCTCAACTTGTATTTAAAATGATATATCAAATCCATTGTTCTTTGTAACATTGCTTGAAAGTGGACGGTGATGTTGTCAATGTTCCAAGATTGGGTCTTAGCTTAAATATTACATGTGTAAAAGAACCTTTCAACCTTCAAACCAACAATTCTTAACCTCAAACCTATCCTTTGTTCAGGATGTACAATTTGGTCTCATCTAATATGTTTGGATTTTTGCATACAATTTTCTCTGAAAATTAAAAGGTTTGATCTCATGTACTATTTTACCATCCTATATATTCATCTACTCATAAAGAAGTATATTTCCAAAACATCATTGAGGTTTACCATTCTACATATGTAACATCTATTAATTTTGAAGCCTTTTTGGGATCAGAGTTGTAGTGTATTCATGTGATGTTCGACGCCTTATAAACTTATTAACTTTATATTATAATAGAAATTTCTGATTATGTCTTTTCATGATAGTAAAAAACAGCAATAATGTTTTTAATCATAATTCGTATTGTTTGAAAGATTTAATGATTAAGTGTATGCTTGGTTATGAAGATATGGTAGAAACATTCATTGCCATGTCATTGAAGGCCTTCCCATGATTAATTGACACATAATGTTTCCAAAAAAAATTGGAATGATATTCATGAATATTCATGATGTTAACTAGTCATGGTAATGGTCCAATGATTGAATACTCCCCATGATATCATTATATGTTATTTTATGTTTTAGATGGGCATAGTTGTAACCATTCAATCTCATACACGAATTTTTGTTTTGTAATATAAAATCCAAAATATCATTTTATTTCATACACTAAATGATTTTTTCTAGTCTTAAATTGTATCCATTTATTTCTATATTATGTTGTTCCCATAAAACTGTTTATTTTTAGGTAACATGTATGATGTGCCTCATAAAAAGCTTCAATATTAAATAAATTATTTTTCAGTACAAATATTTTCATCGATATTTTCACGAAATACTTTTCTATTTCCATTTAATGTCTATCTTGTCGCAAAAAACATGTTAACTTGAAGCATTAAGTAGTTTCATTGATTTGAAATTATTGTTAAACTTTTACAGTTTTCATTTATTTCTAGGGAAATTTAGTTCATACATGTTTAATATTTGATTGGATTACAATAAATCTTACTTCCAAAGAAAATATTCACATGATTGACCTGAAAATAATCAGACCATGAAAGTCCTCCATTGTAGAGGGATTATGGGGGAAGGATAAATATGTGCCGGGTGCCGTGTTCGCCCCCCCTCCTGACGCGGACTGCCTCCTGTTCGGATTCGTACCTGGATACAGCCGTACCCCCTCCTGGTTACTCGGAGAGCCCTATTCTGGAAGCGTCCTCCCATCGCATGTCTATGTGATTGGGGGTGAACGTACAACATGACGGCCGACGAAAAAAACGTAGGGAAACATGCAACAAAACCGGATGATGCTGGCATCGATTCGTCCGGCACTGGACAAATCGATGCCAACATATTTGACGAACTAGAAGTGCAAAACACAACACACCGGCCAATCAGAAGCGAGAAACGAGTGAGAAGGGCGAGTGGTAGTGCGAGTCGCTTTCGCCACTCGACGAATGCCGAGACAACAGAACAAGAACAAGGCCTTTTATTTGTGGGTCCTGTTCCTTTGAACAGAAGAAATGCGGGTGTGCATAAGACTAATTTCGTCGAACCTGCAGAAAAGACAAAAATTTCGCCGTCGATTAGCATCCCTGTCTACTCGGTCGATAGAAGAGAACATGGGAGACAGGTTTCCAACGATAGCAGGTCGTCGTATACGTGCGGCTTGGAAATAGGCATAAACTAGACATAAGAATCCAAAGTCGACATTTCTAGTATACTGGCTACCGAAACAAGTACCTGCCATCGTCGCGATTTGGTTTGGTCACTTCGCGTCTATGCGAGTCGCAAACCAAGCAGTTCGCATATATGTGCCCTTATGGGAATTGTATCGCATAGACGTTGTAACCTTCGAAGATTTCCTTAAATTTCGAGCATGAAGGACAAAACTCCTTTTGACACCTCGCACAGTTGTGGTGGCTGTCAGGCGCCGCGCACTTTATTCAAGTGGATGTCGCTGTAAGGCAAAACTACATCTTTTCAAGACCCGTTTTGCTTCCATTCATGTTGTTGACAAGTTCTCGTTCTGTTCGTCTGTAATCTATGTCGATAAAGTAGATTTATAGCGCTTGGGGGTTTTTTCTAGGAATTCGGACACTTGTATCTTAAAAATGTTCATTTGGATGGAGACATTCCACGCATGTCATAGACATCGATCGCTGCATCGACTTCGACTTCGTTGCCAAAGTGGATCCAGTCTTCCTGCGAATCGAGACTTGCCAAACAGTCTCTTTCAAGAATCAAGAAAATATTCAGATACCCCGGGTTCAGAAACAGAGCGCGCCAAACCCCCCGTCGCCGAAACTATGAGCACAGGTCGCCCCGACTTTCAGTTTTTGATCTCCAAAAGCCCCGTCTTCACTTTTTTGGTCACAGTAAACCCTGCGATGGCCCGCGGGGTAGATTGTTCCATTACGATTTACCCCGACATGAGGGGTATAATGTAACGTCACAATATACCCCGTTTCCGTATTGAGTCGTCTAAGGTTGTGGCTGAGCGTCAGTCTCGTCACACCCTGCACACATTCCGCTCAGATCGTGGTGGCGAGTTCTTGGACGAGATGGATGCCTACTTTGCCGAGCACGGTATCTTTCACCAGCTTTCCGCCCCTGCTACACCACAGTAGCACGGTGTGTCTGAGCGTTGGAACCGCACCATGGAGGATGCGGTTCGCGCTATGCGGTCTGAGTGCGGTCTACCGGAGTCCTTCGCCTTTGAGGGCTTCTCCTACATGACGTGGGTCTGGAACCGCTTGCCGCATGGTCCACTCCCAGACCATGTCACACCGTACGAGTTGTGGTTCGGCCATCGTGCTGATCTCCGTCTCGCTCGCGTTTGGGGGTCCCTCGCCTGTGTCTGGTACACCGAGGATCAGCAGGCGTCTAAGGTCTCACCTCGGGGACGCATGTGTACCTTCCTCGGCATCTCCCCGCGGTCGAAGGCCTGGCGTTTTTGGGACCCTGCTCGCCATCGCATTGTCGAGTCTCGAGATGCTCTCTTCTTTGAGGCCCTCACCTACCGCGACTTTTCCAGCATTCTGTCGCTGGCCGCCGACCACGTTCCTACTTGTGTGGCCTCCCGGCAGATGGGGGAGTCTAGTCCTGCGGATGGATCCGGCCGAACCTCCTCACCTGTGGTCCGGTCTCCGGCTGCTGACGATCCGGCCATCGTGGCTGTGGGTCCAGTCGCCTCATCAGTACCCTCTGGCACACCTGATCCCGTGCCGGTGTCAGACCCCTCTGGTGCACCCGATCTCGCGCCTGTGCCGGTCCCTTGTGCCACACCTGATCCCGTACGAGCGTCAGTCCCCTTTGGCACACCTGATCACGTGCCGGTGTCAGACCCCTCTGGCACACCCGATCTCGTACAAGTGTCGGTCCCCTCTGGCACACCCGATCTCGTACCAGTGTCGGTCCCCTCTGGCACACCTGATCCCGTACCAGTGTCAGTCCCCTCCGTCACACCCACTCCCGTGCATGCACCCATATCCCCTACGACTCTGGCTCAGCAGCCTTCCCCACAGCCTGAGGTGAGCGCTGCATCGGGCTACTCCCGCGAGCCCGGCGGTCGCCTTCGACCATTGACCTCTAGGGCTCAGCGGACTGCTGACTCTGCGTCCAGACGGCCGACTCGTAGTGTTCAGAGTGGCGAGCCTGGCACGAAGGCTCTTGGCCTGAGTGTCCAGGCAGACTACACTGAGGTGCACCCAACATGTTCTGTCAGCCACGAGTTGGTCTCTCGAGAGTTCTTGGTCGCTTGTGATGTCGCAGCCGACCTTGTCGTGGTCAGACCGAGTCCGGAGGCATGTGTCTTAGCCACCCGGAGCACTCCCTCGACGATGCCTGATCCAGGCACGTTGAAGGAGGCACTCTCAGCTCACGATTCAGACCTGTGGCGTGCTGCTTGTGAGGATGAGCTGAGAGCTATCCGTGAGCACGGTGTCTATGAGCTTGTCGACCTCCCGCCTGGGCGGAAGGCTGTACAGGCCAAGTGGGTCTTTCGCAAGAAGGTGAAGCCTGATGGCACACTGGATCGCTACAAGGCTCGCTTGACGGCCAAGGGGTTCTCGCAGGTTGAGGGAGTAGATTTCACTGACAC
>SZWC01000952.1:59449-98676 GCA_023375785.1 Penium margaritaceum
ACACACACACACACACGTACGCACGCACGCACACACGCACGCACGCACACACGCATGCATGTACACACGCACGTACGCACGTACACACGCACGCACGCACACATACACAAACACACACAAACACACACACACACACACACACACATACATAACTGCATTGTATTGTATTGCACCACACCGGATTGCATGGTGTGACATCATTTCATATCACATCACATCATATCATGTCATCTGCTCTATAATCGATGTCAATATCGATGTTGATATCGATGTCGATGTCGATGTTGATGTCGATGTCAATGTTGATGTCGATGTTAATGTCGCTGTTGTTGTCGCTGTCATTGTTGTTGTCATTGTCCGTGTAATTGTCACCATCACTGTCACTGTTACTGTCACTGTCCCTGTTAGTGTCACTGTCGGATCACATCACAATCACATCACATCACATCGCATCACATCACGGAAAATCAGATAACACCAGACCATATCGCATCACATCGCATCAATTGCATCGCATCACATTGATTGCATTGCATTGCATTGCATCACATCACATCGCATCACATCACATCGCATCGCATTGTGTCACATCACATCACATCATAACACAGCACATCATGTTTTGTCATTTGCTCTATCGTCAATGTCGATGTCGATGTCGATTTTGATGTTGATGTCAATGTCGATGTCGATGTCACTATCGCTGTCGTTGTCGTTGTCGTTGTCGATGTCGCTGTCCATGTCGCTGTCACTGTCAATTTCTTAGTCGACATCGACGTTGAGGTCGCTGTCGAAGTTGCTATCGATGTCGCTGTCAACGTCGTTGTCGACGTCGCTGTCGATGTCGTTGTCGATGTCACTGTTGCTGTCGCTGTCGCAGTCGCTGTCACTGTCACTGTCGCTGTCACTATTGCTGTTGCTGTTGCTGTCGCTGTTGTTGTCATTGTCAACATCGTTTCAACATCGACGCCAACGTCGACGTTGCTTTCGACATCGTTGTCGCTGTCGCTGTCACTATCACTGTCACTGTCGCTGTTGCCGTCGCTGTCACTGTTGCTGTCGCTGTCGCTGTTGCTGTCGCTGTTGCTGTCGCTGTCTCTGTCGCTGTTGCTATTGCTGTTGCTGTCGCTGTCCCAGTCCCAGTCCCAGTCCTAGTTGCAGTCGCAGTCGCAGTCGTAGTCGTAGTCGCAGTCTCATCGCAGTCGCAGTCGCAGTCGCTGTCGCTGTCGCAGTTGCTGTCACTGTCGCTGTCGCTGTTGCTGTTGCTGTCGTTGTTGCTGTCCACCACCACCACCACCACCACCACCACCGCCAATACCACCACCACCACCACCACCACCAACACCACCACCAGCACCACCAGCACCACCAGCACCACCACCACCACCACCAACACAAGCATCAGCAGCACTCACATCAGTAACAGCGGGTAGGGAGTACGGCGGTAGTGGCATCCACGCACAGCTGCCGCTGCCGTTGCTATTGCTCCTACGTCTGTTGTTGTCGCTACTGCTGCTGCTGTTGTTTCTCATGCTGCTGCAGATGTTGCTGCTGTTATGGCTGCTACAACCACCGATGCAGCTGCCTAAGATGCTGGAAGCAGTAGCAGCAGTAGCGGCACCAAAAGCGGCTGATCAGCGGCATCAAAAGGGGCAATGATACTGACGGAGCTGATGCCGCTGATAACACTGGCGGTGCAGATGGGGCAATGGAGAGATGGGAGATGTGGGGGATGGGAGAAGCGGCAGGACTCCCCGTGTCTCCCCAGGTGGGAGAGGGAAGAGAGAGAGGAGCGGCAAGAGAGGTGGGAGATGAGGAGGAGCAGGAGGACAGTGGAGGTGAGGGAGTGGGGGAGAGAGGAAAGAGAGGACTGGCTTCTGCTGTTGCTGCCGCAAATGCTGCTGCCGCTGCTGCTGTTGCTTCCGCTATGCTGTCGCTACGCAGCTGCGGCACCACGCTGCCCACCCACAGCTGTCGCCCCTCCGCATCCGCACCTGCGTCCATCTCCTTCTCCGCATCCACGCCGACGTCCATGTCCGCATCGCCACCGCCCCTCGCCATCATCCCTGATTCCAGCCTTCCCCCAGTCACATGGGCTGAGGACGAGTTTCTGGGCTGAGCCGAAGGCGTGGGATATGGGGAGGGCAATGGTGACGAAGCCGCTGGTGGCGACAGCGGACATGGCGGTTGCCATGGCGGCTGCATGTGCGGCGGTTGCCACACATTTCCTGTCGTCTCAGCGTCGTCTACTTCGGTTGCTGCTATTCGTGTGCAGCAGGCTCGCTGTGTACGGGACCGAACACCTCAGCGGACAACAAGTGAGGGAACGAACAAGGCTGCCGGAGCGACTATCCATACTGGCCCAGTGCGAACCAGCAAGCGGCCATGCTGGTCCGACACGGTCCGATCAGTGGTTTGGAGCGAACAGCGAGCCAGCTGGTTCCACGCCAACGACCAGCCCCCCACCCGGTTCGCGCTGAAAGAGAAAGCCTGGACACGGAAAAACGTAAACAAAAACGTTTTTGTTTACCCAGCCTCACCCCTTTTCCACACCCAACCAGTCTTCCAGCTGTTTTTGAGGTTTTCAGTTGACGAAATGTTGTGGTCACCAAGCCACAGCCAACGCCGTAGTGGATCTACCAAGCAGTTATGCCATGTCAGCACAATCCATTCGCTCTCCGTTGCTATTTTGTCTTGCAATTTCTATCGGGGGTCTGAACTTGAAAGCCAGCAGGAAAATCAGGAACACTGTTTATATAGTGAAATTGGTGTTCCCGGCTATGAATTGTGTAATTTCATGACATGTTAACCGTCTGATTCATACTAATATGGTTAAATGTTCAATGTTAAGAAGAAATTACATAATAAATATGCACCCATTAGTTTGAGGACCATGAAAACAAGGATTGGTAGTATTTATTACATGTCACATCCAAAATAGGACTTTGATAAGGTTTTCATGCTATAAAATAGCGCAAATTTAGTTCACTTTGTGCACTTTTCGTACAACATTGAAGACTCGTTGTCGCCCTCGTTGTCCCACTCGCTCTCGCTCTCGCTGTTGCTCTCGCTCTCGCTCTCCCTCTCGCTCTTGCTCTCACTGTCGCGAGCACGCTGTTTTGCTTAGGGTCCTTCGGGTGGAGCGAAGGTCCCTCCGCGACAGGTTCTTTTTGTGGAAGTCAACCACCATTGCTTTATTCAGGTCAACAACATAGTGAGGTCATGAACCTGACACAAACGATCAAGAGATAAACAATATTGAGCAAAATTCACATTATAATGTCTTTCAGGAAATGAAGGTATTTTAAATCCATTATAATGGATCACACCTGACCTTACATCTTAAATGGTATGAATAATTACTTTGCTTTCATCTGCATCCATTAATGATGATCATTACATGTACACATCACAAGAGTATCGATATGGATCATGGACATGGATATGGATATGGATTTCCATATCCATTATTTATATAAAGGATATGGAAATGGATGTAAATATGGATATGGAGATGGACATGGATTTTGAATTCTGGATATGGATATGGATATGGATATGGATATGGATATGGATATCGTTATGGATATGGATATGTATATGAATACGGAATTGGATATGAATATGGATATGGATCTGGATATGAACATTTATATGAAAATGGAAATGGATATGTGTTTGGATATGCATGTGGGCATAGATGTACACACGGTTGTAGATGTGGATGTCAAAAACAAACATAGCCATACATATACATAAATAAATTTCATGCATACTTAATATCCTCTTATGAACATCCATGAACAAGCATTCAATGACATATAGAGTATTCATGTATGCCCGTGCTTGCATAAAAGACACACACTTGGGTACATTGATGTATACGGCGTGACATGGTTACTATGTAACCCGTTGTGAACTCTGTGTACAACATTGAAGCCTTTTTAATTTTTTGGGTTACATAGTAACCCTTTTTTTTCTTACTTTTGTGTGTTTGTGCCACAAGAAAATCGTGATTGGTGGACCGGTCATTTTTCTGACGTATCCACCAATCAGGGTGCAAGAATCTGTAGGACTGTATACCCCCCCACGTCCTTGGATGCCTTGCTTGGATCGACCCACAACAAAAAAATCACGGACATCGACCTAAATGTCCGGAAAGACCCCGGATAGTGAGGAATCACCAGTCCGACGCGAGAGCATCAGGGTAAGGAATGTACGTTGGGTTGGTTCCAACCTTGGCCTCACCCTGTTCTGTTTCACGGAACTGGTCGTCATGACTAACTCTTGTGACTCGTGAACCCGGCTCCAAACAGGGTCAAAATGCAATTGAAAGAAAAGAAATTCAACCACCGTCATAGAAGAAGGTAAATAGATTGAATTATGCCTATAGTTACATCATATTATTCTTCATATCATAATGAAACATTCAAATCTCATCCAAATTTGTCAAATGTATTATTTTTGTGAAGTTTATCATAAATGTGTGAAACTATAATGTTCACGATAAAGGAGCAAATTTATCTCATTAAAACAAATTAATCGTGAGATAAAACCAAATCCATGAAAAAAAAGAGAAAACATGCCTTTTGAGGTTCTTCTTCAATATGTTGGTGAATTGTTATACATAAAGTTGTATCGTCAAGCGCATTTGTTCAATCTCTGGTTGTTTTTTTTGGCTTTTACATCCACACAAGCTGGAATAAATCCAGCATAGCTTGGGGTAAATTAGGAAAAGTTCGCCCAAACCATACATAATGTTTAAGAGCACGCATGGGCAAACAAAAAAAGTAGTTTGAACGAATGTGGGTGACAGTTTGGCAATCCATTGACAACCAGATTTCACTTCCACGGACGAGGTAAAGTCTCATGGCAAACCTTCCATTGTGTGGTCTGGATTGTGGGCAATTATTCAGCCTCTTAAGAGATGCTAATATGAATGCCGTATTACCGCAATCATTCGGATGTGTTTTTGCCAAGGTATTTTTTTGGGATTATTCAAAGTACCGGGACCGAGTTTTGAACCGTTATGGGAAATGCCCTCCTGGTGTTTAAGCCCAGTAAAATCCGAAGTGTGCTAGCCATATCATGTCCTCATATGCAAGAAACTCGTGACGAGGACACCCGCGACCAAATTTGCTCTNTGTTTTTGCCAAGGTATTTTTTTGGGATTATTCAAAGTACCGGGACCGAGTTTTGAACCGTTATGGGAAATGCCCTCCTGGTGTTTAAGCCCAGTAAAATCCGAAGTGTGCTAGCCATATCATGTCCTCATATGCAAGAAACTCGTGACGAGGACACCCGCGACCAAATTTGCTCTATCGAACTGGAGGGAGCGCATCGACGTTCGTCCCCCGCGTGGAGGTTATCGACATCCACGCGACATCCGCGCTTGTTGGGGACGTTGCCCTTGCTCGCGACCCAGGGAAACGCCCTGAGTCGAACTGCCCCGCGAGTGGGTTTTTTCCCGCATTAATCCGAAGCCAAAACAGAAAACATTTAAAATCGTTACAGAAGTACCCAGAAGGAGTATTTTTTCAGGTTTGGAAATGATAAGAATGAATTACCTTCAGAATAACTGCAGGAGTATGGTACTTTTTCTCGGTTACTATGTAATCCAAGGCACGCTTTGCGTGCAACACCTGCCTCTTGTTTTTTTTTTTGTTTGTCCCTTGGTCGTAACCGTTGGGAACGGGGGGGACTCCTAGACACCAAAACAAGCCCGGGAATTCAACCCGGCCCCCCAACAATTATGACAGACAATAGATGGAGGGATGTTTCCACCAGCGGTGGAAATTGGGAGTGAGTTGGATAATGGTGGTGGCCCTGGCTTTCCGTGCGCTGCACAAGAAAGGGGTGTTTGCGACAGCCGTGTGTAGAGCCTGGATACTTCGTATTTTCCGTTGTCCTGATGGAAGGTTGTTGGTTCGAAGCGCCACATGTTGTAGGTGATTTTGGATAACATGGGGTATGGTGGAAACGTGTGTGGGTATGGCGTTCCACTTGGGTTGTGCCCATCGTTCCTGCCAAATACAATGGAGGATTGTGGCACGGGTGATGTCCCAGATCGTTTGTTCTTGTGTGATAGTGGTTGGGCCAAAGAGGAGATTGGGTATGTGTGGATTGAGATTGGGGAAGAAGGCTTTAAAAAGGGAGCGGAGGCGCAATGTGATTGGTTGGAGGCTGTGACATTGGATGAAGCAATGTTCGATTGTTTCAGGCATATGGCACCGTGGACGAAGGGAGGACGATGGTGGGGGAAGAGAGCGGTATCGGTTGTTGACTTGGATGGAGCGGTAGAGGATGCAAAGCATGACGTCTTGTGTTCGAAGTCTGAGAGGGGAATTTCTAATGTTGCTTTGCATATGGTTCCAGTGAGATTGAATGCGGGGGTAGTTCTCTTCCCAATTTGGTTTGTGTGTTGCAGATGGTTTATCGCTGCTTAGGAATGTTCTATAAAGGGCTTGAAAGGTTGCATCGATTTTTCCAAGTCGATAACTTGGGACATCTTGTTGGTGAGGTGTGCTTGCATGCCCGTACAAAGGCCGTGCTGTGGCCCATGGGTGTGGGTATAGTTTTCCCGTGACGGTGCACACCTGTAGAGGTGAGCCCCATATTTGGTTCCCGCATTGGTGTAGCTTAAAGATGATGCCTAGGAGGAGGCCAGTGAGAGACGTGAGAGTGACGTATTGAGTGTACGTGGATATTTCTATTACAAGGGGTGGGTTGGACATGACGGCAACCCAACTGAGGGGGAGATTCTGTCTAACCTCGTCGAGTACTGACTGTTGGCTTTGTGTTGGCTCTTTGCCTAGGGCTTCAATAAGAGTGTCTCTATGAAAGAGATGTTGGATCTGGATTCCCTGAGTAAGCAAGAACCTCTCTCGTGTGGGGATGCCGAAAGGTTGTGCATTAGAGTTCAGGAGGTGTCTGTTGTATGCAATATATTCCAGGCTGATGTCTGGCCAGGTGAGGTTTGGAGGGAGGATAGGTGGGTTTGTTGCGAGAAAATCGGAGAAATTCCTTCGCCATCTATTGCTGATGCTTAAGTTGCGAAGGTTAAGTATTGCAGGGTGGGAGAGGAAAAAATGTCCTTTCTTTGGAAACTATTGTGTTTCTAGGACCGTTTGTTTCCATTTCGCTCTGGAGGGGCTGAGGAAATCGTATACCCATTTGGTGCATTGAGCGCGGATGAGGTGTGTTGGCCACTTGATGATCCTTTGTTACTATCCACAGACGAGAGCCTTTGCGGCTCCGTGTGTATGGTAGCCAGTATTAATAGGAAATTTCCCTCATTATCCCTCTCTCATCGTACATTCCAAGATAACCCTATTGTGCCTTGAAAAATATTAGATACATCGCTTTCAAGGCCTGGAACTCGAAAATACACTGTTTCATTTACGAGGAAACCAAAATGTGGAAGACTGGACATTTTAGTTAATCTTTAATCTGTAGTAAATGCACTTCAACTACAAGTGTCAGAGCCGTCAAGCACATATATACAACAGAAACAGATTATGCGTTCTTTCAGTGATGGGACCTCAACTTGACCAAGGAGTGTGCGCTATGAATAGCATAACATGGATGGTTCAGAGGGATGAGGTGCACAGCACAAGACGATTCTAAGAATGAGGAAAGTTGGATAGTTTGAATTTAGTATTATGTGTAATTTAATGAGAATTTTTGGTAATTTCTAACATATATATGCACTCGTAAGAAACAGAACGCTACATATATATATATATATATATATGTATATATATGTTGTTACTATTAGGGTGGAAGACTATGAACTATCATTGCAGGTGACTAAACTGAATTTAATAATCGGATGCCACATTAACGCACACATGATGGATCATACACCACTGTCGTCTCAACCAAATGGAAGTTAGAATTCCTAGGCAGCAAATTGGGATAGCATCGTTGATGCAGCGTGGAGGCATCCACGCTCGTTGCTTAGTCAGCTGCCCCCTCAATTTGTTGCTCTAGAATGGAAGTTTGAGTGCTCTGGGTTTGTTACTCAGAGATGCACGGGCCAGTGTCGGCACAAGAAACAGCTGAGAACTGGAAAGAACTAAACAAGGATCAAGAATGAGACACAATGAGAGACCCCTCCAAGAACTAGCCTCCCCCAACTCTGTAGAGATTGTTACTCGATTCTCCAACCAATCAGAAAATAGCTCTATTTTCAGGCTGGCAGGTTTTCTCGGTGAGCGTTGCGTGACGCCCGACGACCCGAAACCCGGGCGTCGTCCGTTTTGCCTCAAACCTGGATCATACCATAATACCGACGCCGCGAACGCAGTCGTGCGGTCAAAATCAGCTAGAAAAATTGCAGTGAGGAGTTATGGCTTCCCAAACCCAGGTAGCGCCTACACTAGTCCCTGACGACAACAGTGCCACACTAGCATGAGATTTGGGCCATAAGCATAGCAGGACGCTGCAGATGCAATAGAATAGTTAGGCCCAGTACTGGACGCATGAAGACAGCATCCGCAGTGGCAGTGACCGCCGGCGGCCTGACCACCGAGGAGGCCTGCCGATGGAGCTGAGCACGTCGGCGGAGGGATGAGGCTCCAACAAACTGCGTGTAGTCCTCAACATGTGCAACTCCACCGGACGACACTTCAGCAGCGTCGACTCTCGCCCTCCGTCATCTGCACGCCAATGTACACAATCCGGGAGGACAGAACATAGCACAATGAAACATGTGAGAAAAAACCAACACTCCCCCATGACTCGCAGGCACAGTGCATAGGGGCGGGCAGCGACACATTCAATTGACAGACTCCCCCAGGGTACACAGAGACGCAGGGAGGGACAAGGAGGGCAACTTATGGACGCACACCGACCGAACTCACATCCTTCTTGAACGAGTCACACTTTAGTGTCTTGGTCAAGAAGTCAGCCTGCTGTCGTGCTGTCCCAACCCACACAATGCTGACGGTGTCTTCGTGCAACAACGAATGCAAATAGTGATATTCAACATTGATTTGCTTTGTGCATGTGTGATGCACACCGTCATTGTCGGCGATGGCCATGGCACTCTCATTGTCACAATAAAACGTGATGGATGCGACAAACTGACACAACTCGGACAACGGACGATGCTACCACACGCTCTCACATGCGCCTGAGCCAAGGGCCACAGACTCAGCCTCAACAGTGCTACGTGTAATGCACCCTTGCTTGCCACTGTGCTAGAACACAGCCGTGCAAAAAACCAGAAAGATCCGGCCTGTGCGAGTCTTGCCGTCCGGACTGCTGACCCAGTCATTGTCAGTGTAGCCCACCGCGACAACAGATGGCTGTCGGCGGAACTTGAGACCTCGCCGTGGAGTCGAGACGACATGGCGCAGTACTCGGATTGTGGCCTCGAAGTGGAGGTGATGCGGCTCATGGGAGAACTGAGCCAGAAGGTTGACGGCAAACGTAATATCTCGGCATGTCGTCGTCGCCAGGAACATCAGTGACTTGATGACTTGCAGATACGTGGTCACGTCAACTGGCTACCCCACAACGGCTGGGTCAGAGTTCTTCAGCTTATCCTGGCCATCTGGCGACATGGGTGAGGAAAAACTTGGCACGAGGGGCAGGGCCTCGGCGAAACAAGTGGATAGAGTCTGTATAAAGGCAGTATGGTGGACGTGTATGATGCCCTGGGAGCGATTATGCTCAAGCTCCATGCCCAGGAAAAATCGGGTAGACCCGAGTTCCTTCATCTGGTAGGCGGTGTGCAGTAGGTCCTTGACACACCGGATGGTAGCCATGTTTGGCAACGCAATGAGGAGATCGTCGACGTAGACCAAGACATCAGCGAATGTCCGGCCTCGCGGGCTGATGAATAGTGCGGGGTCAGCAATGCTGCACAAGAGGCCACCGCGGAGGAGCGTGCGACTAATCTCCTGGTTCCAAGGTAACTGCTTCAGGCCATAGAGGGCCTTCCGCAGCTGCCAGACCTTCCCAATGCCTTCCTCGAAGCCTGGATGTTGCACCATGTAGAGCTCCTCTCCCTCCAGCGAGCCATGAAGGAAAGCGTTGCTCACGTCCATCTGATGCAGCTCCCACTCGTGTTGGGCAATCAGGCCAAAGAGCGCTCAGCTAGTGGAGAATCGACCAATTGGGACAAAGATCTAGTCGTAATCAACCCCAGGGACCTGAGTGAACCCCTTGGCTGTGAGGCGAGCCTTGTACTTGTCCAGGGATCTGTCAGGCTTCCATGTGCACCGGAAGACCCATTTGACACTGATGGCCTTCCGACCTGGAAGGAGATTGATGAGGTCATACACGTGGTGCTACTGGATAGCCGTGAGCTCGTCGGTGCAGGCAGCATCCCAATGTGCGACCTCGAGGCAGGCTCAAGCCTTGCGTAGGGTGGTTGGGTCCTCCGGGCGTGTGGTGGAGCGGAGTGCGAGGACGTGTGCATCTCGAGCTCTAGGTTGGATGCTGGTGTGTGCAACCATGACGGCACGCCGATGCTCCTGATGGAGCATGGCGTAGCCCAGGGCGAAGTCTGGGTGGAGGTCTGCAATGATGGCCGAAGTGGTTAGGGCGAGAGCTTTGGTGCCAGGGTCCCCACTCACTATCTTAGGAGTGGAAGAGACACGTGGGGCGACAGGGGGCCGAGGCGCCACAGGGCGCGGTATGGCGGTCTGCGTACTCACTGACGTCCTGGGTTGGAGACTGCCGCCTTGACCACGCGTGTAGCGCTGTAGGGTAGGAGATGGCACCAAGTTCGAGGTACAGGCGGAGGCGAACGGGGCTGCTGCCATGGAGGGACCAGCGGACACGGACGGACTTGCCGACAATGAGGGACCGGTGGATGTAGATGGGTCTACAGGCCCGGAGGGACCAGAAGACGCGGACGGGGCTGCTGGCGCAGAGGGGCTAGCGGACACAACTGGGGCTGTCAGCCCGGAGGGGCTAGTGGACACAGAAGGTTCTGCCGGCTCGGAGGGACCAGTATATGCAGACGGGGCTGCCACCGCTAAGGGGCTAGCGGACGCGACTGGGACTACTGGCCTGGAGGGGCTCATGGATGCATACGGGTCTGCCGGCCCGGAGGGACCAGTAGATGCGGACGGGGCTGCCGGCATGGAGGGGCCAACGGACGTGACTGGGGCTGCCGACCGGGAGAGACTAGTGGACGCATACGGGTCTGCCAGCATGGAGGGACCAGCAGGAGCGGACGGGGCTGCCGGCACGGAGGAGCCAGCGGTCGTGACTGGGGCTGCCGGCCCAGAGGGGCCGGCGGATGTGACTTGGGCTATCGGCTCCGAGGGACCAGCGGACAAGGCTGGGGGCACTGGCCCTGAGGGACCAAGTGATGTGTCACCACGAAGCGACAGGAACGAGGAAGGATTCACCATTCCCCCACGCGACGGGAGGGACATCGATGAGCCGGAGCGAACGAGGTCGCGGGGAAACTGCTCCTCAAAGAAGAGGACATCGTGGGACTCGATGATGCAGTGCTGAGAGGGATCCCAGAAGCGCCAAGCTTTGGACTGACAGGAGACACCGAGGAAGGTGCAAAGACGTCTGCAGGGGGCGAGCTTGCCGACCTGCTACGGGGCGGGCAACCATACAATGGCCACGCAATCCCAGACGAGAGCTGGGCAGAGGTCAGCCCGCTGACCGAACCATTACTGGTACTTCGTAGACTGGCAGGGAAGATGGCCGTGGGGAATCTGGCTCTAGACCCACGTCATGTATGCCATGGCTTCAAAGTAGAAGCCATCGGAAAGGTCAGACTTGACCCGCATCGTGCGAACAACGTAAGCCATGGTGCGGTTGCATCGCTCGGAGACGCCGTTCTGGGCTGGTGTATATGGCACGGACGTCTCGTGGTGGATACCACAGGAGACGAGAAAAGTCGTAGTCTCTCCCATGTACTCGCCACCGCGATCGGAGTGAAAGCGGCAAAGAGACCGACAACAATCGTGCTCCGCACGGACAAGCCAGCCTTGAATGGCAAGAGCAACATTGATTTTCTGCCGAAGGCAGAAGACCAAGCGGGAGCGAGAGTAGTCGTCAATGAGGGTAAGGACATAGCGTCCATGCTCCCCGACGAACTCGGTAGGGAGGGGACCCATGACATCGGAATGGACTCAGTTGAGAGGGGCGGACGCACGGGAGAAAGACTGAGGGTATGTTGACCGATGCATCTTGCCCTGAGCACAATCAATGGACTCTGTGGGGCACGGCCAAGGGAAGGAGTCCGGGTCCAGGCCCTTGGCCGGTTAGGTGCGGAGCATGGTATCGACCGCGGCAGAGTGGACATGACATAGATGGCGGTGCAAGAGACGTGTGTAATACGATGAGAGCATGCTGGTGACAAACACATGGCCTGTGGTGGCTGACGGAGAGGGGACAAAGGGAGCGGAGGACAGACGAGGCACATGCCACAGGTTGCCACAGGCGGTGGCGTGCAGAATGATAAGACCAGATGGACGTAACGATACAGTGCCAGCACCACGGGTGTGCAGAACTTCCATGCTCATGCGGTCAAGGACAGTGACGGACGGGAGGTTGAGCTCAAGACCTGGGACAAAGAGGACATCAATCACGAAGACATCACCGGGAGGACGACAGAAACAAACGACGCCGATGCCGCGGACAGGTAACACCTATCCGAAGCCCGTCCGGACACTAGACACATCGCCAACAGGATCAAGTACACCGAAGGCTTCGCAAGAGACCTTCATGTGATGAGTGGCCCTGGAGTGGATGATCTAGGTCTTGGCAAGGTCCTAGACTGGAGTCGCCGGATCACTAACAGTCACATGGCAATAAGCAAGAGACGCAGACGCGGTGGACGACGGCGCGAACTGAGACCGCCAATCATCAAACCATACAACGTCGTCATAGAGAGGGGCAGAAGAGAGCACGTGAGACGATGAAACGGACAAGGAAGCCGGACACAACCCCAGCTCAGTCTTAGTCATGCAGAGCAGGACGGACAGGCAGGAGGTGACGTTACTCGCACTTCCCTGGGGGGGAGGATGAGGTAGGCCGAGCTGGAGCGCGATGAACTACTCCAACAGACGCTCACAGGTGGACGGCCCGGGAGTGTAGACTAAGTACGGAGTGTCAGCGTCGGAGCTCGGATAGGCGGAGGACTGCACCGGTGATGGAAATGAAGCCGCCGACGGCTGCGGATGATGTGACTATGGAACTGGCGATGGCGGGACCCGTGTGGCTGTCAGAGGAGTGGAGCTGTTGGACGGGGTGGAGGCATCAGGTCTTGCGAAAGCTATGACAGCAAAGGCGAGATGGCGCTCACGCTGGCATCGCATGGTGGCGATGACGCGTGCCTCGTCCGTCGGTAGCAGGCACGTGTGCCACCCGTGTCCTGGCTGGCTACAGTTGTGGCAGACCGAGCCACCACCACTAGACCCGGTCAGCTACTGCTGTTGTTGCTGGCCCTTGCTCTTCTTGCCCTTGCACCTCTTCTTCCTTGATGACAAGGAGCTGGATGTAGCTACTACGGGGGAAGCAAGGGCCACGGAGGTGACGGTAGGGGAGGCGAGGGCCGCTGTGCGTTGGATGCATGAATCCAGATGAGCTTCCTCAATCCTGAGAAAGAGCTCGAATGCCGAGGACATGAGGGCACCCTGGGCCGCCATGGTGGAGAGGACGTCCCGGGTGTAGTGGAAAAATACGTTGGCGTACGCGTCGGTGGCGCCACGCTTGATGGTTTGGAGCGCAGCCAGAGGGGGTGGAGCAGAGGTGCCTAGGCGACGGAGGATGTCCTCAGCACGCTGCCAGTAAGAGGTGACCGTCTCGGTCTCCCCCATGTGTAGGGAGTTGAACTCCCGCAACAGACGGCTGGCCTCAGCCTCGTTGGATAGGGGATGGGGATGGGTGTGGACGTGCCATGCGGTTGCATGGTCTGGGGTCCCGCCAGTGGTTAAGTCATGCATGCATGCATGCATAGAAAAGTTAGATAGTCTGGTGATGCTCGATTGCTGATCCTTCGAGACAACAAGGCCAGGTTATTCCGTTATGTGAGAAAACACGGGTGGCACGCTCGTCGACCAGTCCGCTTCAGTCCCGAGGTGGCGTCCAGGCCCCACATCGAGTCTCTTGCGTGGGTGGCCCGATCAACCGGTCACCTTGTTGACTTGCTATCCGTCTTCTCACTTTTGTGTGTGAGCTTGATTATTACAAGGTCTAGCTCGTTTGCTCCACTCCATTACGTTGTGCCTCCATCCTCTTCTATGCATGTAACACCCCACACTCTAACATCCTTCAACACCTACTGGTATTAGAGTAGGGAGGCCTGCGCCTCCTTGCGATAGGAGGACTGGGCCAATTATCGTGGTGTCTACGTGTGATCACAACAGCGACTAAAGCAACCAGCTACTACATTTGTAGTAGTAGGTTCACCCGTAGCAAGCAACTCGAATTTGAACTGCTTCAGTCTACCACCACCATCTCTGCGGCGGCAGCCCTAACGTCTGGACCACTATTCTCCTCGTGCATTTACACAATACTATCATGTCCTGCTATGTGTTTGAATTTGGGCATGGAGACAGCTGTCGCATTTGTTTCGGTAGCTCCAAACGTGGCAGCGACAGTCACTACACCATTGGCTCTCACTCTGAACGACGAGCTTCCGTCCACACACACCTGGAGTGAAGCAACAACATGGCATGTGGTGCATCTGCACCCGTGCCTCAACCATGGCCATCACATTGGCTTTGTAAACGTCGACCACATCATTAACATTCACTCTTGTGGTAAGTGTCTCTCTACCACCAACTGCTGGCACATCAACCTTGGTTGCAACCCGTAGTATACCTACACCCATGTCTCCATCGTTACCTTAAGTTGGTAGCGGCAAAAATAATCATAGCAGAAGAGGAGCAAAATGTGCATATGCATGCACATGCGTACTGTCGTTGCCACGACACTCTCCATAGTTGCAACAGCGTTAATAGCAACAACAATAGTAGTAACAACAGCAATATCAACAATAGTAGAAGTAGCATCAGCAGAATTCTAACGGCATGTGCATTTGCACGCAGGTGCGTGTTGCTGTGGCCACAACTACGTCAATGATCTGCTCATTGCCTCTCCCAACCTTGATGCTATCAAATCAGTCAAGGACCTCCTGAAGTCCACATACAAGATGAAGGACTTGGCCCAGCACGGGTCCATCTTTGGATGGAGCCGGAGTGCAATTGACACCGTCACATTATGTAGATGAATCAGGTTACTTATCTTCATAGTATGGCAGAGCGCTTCTCCTCCTTGCTTTTCGACATCCCCAGTGCGTTCACTCCACTAACAGAGCAAGCCAGTGCCTGCTAAAGTCTCTTGATCTATTACAACTGGAGAATACCATCAATGTCACTGATTACCTCAGCGTGATCTGATCCCTCATGTACCTTGCATACACCACTCAGGCAATTATGGCCCTCTCGGTCAACTTCTTAGTCCACTTCTCCCAGTAGCCTCGTCGGAGACACCTTGAGGCTGCCCTTTATGGCGTTTGCTACACGCTCTTTACAATGTGTGTTGGATTGTGCTATTACGCACGACCATCTATGGTTGTTGATGGCTTCATAGAGAGTGATTAGGTACATGACACACACGCACACGGTCGCATAGGATACATCTTTCTTGTTGGTGGGACTGTGATCTCTTAGAAGAATAGAAAATAGGGATGCGTTGCTTGCAGCTCGGGTGAGGCCAAGTATGTGCTACCCGACAAAGATACATATGCTTGTTGGAGGATTTGCGTGTCCCCATCCGCAACATCACCGTACGCTGCAAAAATTAGAGCACAAAGGCAATCAATGAGCATGATGGAATGCATCATTATCGTATGAAGTGTATCAACACTGAGTATCACTATGCACACAACAGCAATGTTGAAGGAGAGGTTTAGGTAGTCTGGGTTGATACTGAAGACTCTGCTGTGATTTCAAATAAAAAAATGACACTTGATTTCATGGAGTGTAGAGCAAGCTAGCTCTAAAACCCTAGGGCGAACTTCACAAGTTTTGCTATAAGTTCTTGAGTAACAAGGGGGCTGTCTGTTAGGGATGTGACTCACTACTCGAGTCTCACCTGTCGGCCTGCAAGGGATGCTCGCCGGAGCTCAACATGATACGAGGGCAGACTCATCCTATGCCCACACAAAGGTGTGGAATCACCTACGAAGCCCCATATTTGGCCTTACCAGGTGAGAGATTACAAAAATTTCATTAAACCTAAGAAACATGGAAGTCGTGGTTGAACCTAGGCCTCCCAGGATAGTGATCACACTATGCCATATGGTTTTCAAGGACACAGAAAGGTTTCTAAGTGAGGACAAGCAAGGGTCAACGGCTGGTGAAGTGCTTGAGACGAGAAAGTTTCCACATGATGAGCTTAGCGAATGCGTGTCTCCATGATTAACGTGGATCACCAATGACCATCGAATGTACAGATACTGTACAGCTGAGGACACATGCAGATGAATACCTACACAGAGGGTTATCACGGACCCTTGGCCAAGAGTATCAAATGAATGCAGCCAATAAGATAGAGCTTAGATGCAAGGGAGGAGGATGGAAGTACTTTGGTGAGGAAAATTACAATTTGCTCGCTTCCAGGAACCTCACACACTTGGACAACACTTGCTTCCATTGCTTCTTGGACCAAATGATGTTCAACGCTTATGTACTTGGTACGTGGGTGCAGTACACTGTCATTTACCATGATGTGATGTACAAAAAAGCTATCACTGTAAGTTGCACTATTTCCAGAATCATGCCCCGCTCTCCCACAAGCCATTGCAGCCAAGTTACTTTACACGTAGCTTCTCCCAAGGCCATACATTCTGCTTCAGTCACACTGCATTCCTGCAAGCTTGTTTTTCTCTATGCCATGATACAATAGACACAATCCCCTCAACTACATGTACTTATGTCTCGTTCATAGTCACTATCACAATACCCATCAAGTAAGGGACCAGTTATAGGAGAGAAGACGAGGCCCATGGATGCAGTTTCAAACACATATCTCAAAATTTTAAGCAAAGCCTCTTGATGTGCATTACGTGGTTGCTGGTTCACTTTGGCAAGAGTGTTCACTGCTTAGGAAATATCTGGTCGAGTGGTAGAGGAAAGTTAGGTAAGGCTACAAGTAATCTCTCCATACATGGTGGGATCTGTGTCAGGTCCGTAGTTAGTGGTGTCTGAATATGTCTGGGCTCATTGGTGAATGCTGTGTGGAGAGATGTTGCACGATGTGAGAGAATAACTCTAATAGATGTGCTACAAATTTCTCCTGGTGAAGTTTCAACGTACGTGCAATTTTTTTACAAGTGATGGTCATGCCTAGGAAGTTGTGTGCCTCTCCTAGGTCCGGTCATGCAATAGTGTGCAGTGAGCAGTGCTTTTGTATGTTGGACAAGAGGGAGAGAGGGTGAAAGAATCTCTAATTCATCAACGTACACCATAAGAGTAACTGGAACACCGTTTTCCCAGCGGATGAATAGAGAGGGGTTAGACAATCCTTGCAAGAACCCTCTAAGTTCCATTGTTCAGCTAACGCCTTGTTCCAACACGATGGTACTTGTTTCCTCACAGTGCCTACAGAAGAAGCCAGAATTTGTCTATCCCATCTTTTAACCCTGGTGGTTTTTGCAAATAGATTTCCTCTTCCAGTGGTTCATTCAGAAAATCATTCTTGACTTCCATATGGTGTATTTCCCAATCCTTGTGTATAGCAATCCTTAACAGTACATGACCTGACGTATGCTTGACCACTGGGGTGTAAGTATCTATAGAATCTAAGCCTTCTATTTGGTGGAAACCCTTGGCCACAAGTTCAGCCTTGTACTTCTAAAAAAAACCACTGTTCATTTTGTTTGACACTAAGCACCCATTTTAAGTCAATGGATTTGCGGCCGGGGGAAAGAGGAATCAGTTGATAGAATTCGTGATCATACCCTTTCCCACTATGTTACATCTTAGAAGCCCCTTGCCTCCTTGACACGAAGGGGCTCTGGGTAGATAGTCACAGTCTGCGTGGGGCCGGCTATGTGGTAGAACTATCTGTAATTCACGTTGGCCACGTTCTGTTATGAGCAACGGACCGGATCAGGCTGAACATGAATCTCTTGTAGTGAGATTAGGCCAGGTGGAGACCGTGAGCAGCCTCCACTGGTGCTTGCGAGCTCAATCTGTGTGAGTACGTCAGTAGGGACTGGTGTGATCTTGGCCCAAACCTTGTGTCCTCTAGATGATGGTGTGATATTTGGTGGTATGGTGGGAAAAAAATCAGGTACATCGACATACTCAAGATATCGTCCAGGGACGGTAAGCACTGATGCATGCTCGAGTCCCTTGAACGCCTCGTATGGCATGTTATAGGAAGGATGCATCTCGACTCTCGAAAGACGCATGCTGCAAAGGATCCCAAAACCTCCATGCTTTTGAGGCATAGGAGACTCAGACGGTGACATACCACCTATCCCGTGGGCTCATCTTGCGGCTGCATTGTGGATAAGCAAACTACACACAAGCCATTATGCTCCAAATCCATGTACGGCGTAATTTGCCTTCTGCTTGAACCACCTCCTAGAAAGTGATGGTCCTGTGAAGGGGTCCTTGAGGTGTGCTGTTCCATACCCAGGTACTATATTTGAAAGATTCCTTCCAGAATCCAAAGGTCAGGCGAGACTCGGCAGTTGGGCGTACAGAGCATCACCCAATGTTCTTTGACATCTCTTGGCCATCTCATCTTGTTGAGATGCATGGGGTGCATTCGTTTCATGGACAATGCCTTCGGCTTTCAGGTTGTTTTGATTGGGCCTAGGAATTTCCCACCCTTGTCTTTCGGTATGGAGTATGCAAAGAGAGCACCCACTCTGTCACTAAAAATGAGAATCCATTCCATAATTATCCTTTGTGCATCCAATTTGGTTTGGAGTTGGAAAATCCAGCAGAAATGATTGTAGTAATCTGTTAAAGTCAAAACATATAGTGACTAGTACTACATTGAGGGTACGTTCATTGGTCCAGTTAAGTCGGCATGCACCAACTCAAGGGGTGCCTCGCCGACATGTTGTGATGGAGGAAAGCTCTATCGATGTGCTGATGATTTTAGGCCGTGAGGACAGATGTCAGGGCTCATTCCATGTGTAAGTTGGTATTTCAACAGATTCGTGACCAGTTCAGTATTGATGTGAGCCAGTCCTATGTGGATGAGTTCATTGTTTTTTGGGTATGCTTTGGTCATGATGTGGGTTTGTGCTCAGTTGGAGGGCAGTGCAGGGAACATGGTTAGGAGGTACAACATGTTGGCATGCAAGGGCCCAACATCCAGCAGTGCACCATGCACATTAAACAACATGCATTTTTCTGCTTATGTCACCATTGACATGCACAGATGGCAATCCAATTGCCCCCCTGACAGCAGGTTTACCTCCAATCAAGGGACATACAAAACCCGTCAGCCACATGACCCATCCTAATGCTTGCAATGCGACAGTCCCAATGCCTTCAACCCTCCGCACTTACCCTGGGCCCATCCGCACACCCTCCACATCATGTGTTGGATACGGAGATAGAAACAACGGACGATTAGGTGACATGTGATGTGACGCTACAATATCAAGCAACAAATTGTGCATGGGCAAGATGTGCGATGTGATGATGTGCGTGTGCCCAAGGCGTGGACCTGGCTGGGAAACTGAAGCAGTCTTTGGAGGGAATGTGGTAGGGTCGCCATGTCGTTATACACGTGTTGGGCCCACATTGGGACCGAAACTCGAGCTGTTGCAACTTGTGGCATGTAGTGCGCAGGAATCCCATAGAATCTGCGCTGTGGGAGCATCTACTACAACGGTTGCTGCTGGAGCTATTGCTAAGATAGCAGTCCAAAAGTGGCTGCCGCTACAAGGTGAGAGGGATACAGCCTAGGTGGCCCATGTCCACCAAAGTGCTGCATCACGGGAAACTACTGTAGTAGCTGATGCTCTTGCTATGCCTACCTCTGCTGCTGCTGTTGTGTCTGCCTCTGCTCCTTTCTCCATCATGTGCCACTAGAGGGAAGGGAAGTTGCACCATAAATACCCAGTCTGAGTGCAGTAGCTGCACCTCTGACTCCCATGGACACGTTCACGTCTGTGACCAATGTCATCAGACCAGCCACGACCCCCACAAGAGGAGCCACTAAGTGAGGTGAATGAGATCTGGGTCGATGCAGCAGTGGCGGAAGAGGAGCCTTGGTGTGCATATGGTGTTGGTGGTGCATATGTCATACCATGTGACTTGCCCTTTAGGATGTCTTCGTAGTTGTACAGGTCTTTGGAGATGGAGGTGAGGCCGGTCAGCTCCATCTCAGCAACAGGATGATGAAAAAGTAGGTTACACTGGAAGATCTTTGTACTACTCATTGAGGTGGAGAAGCACCACGTCTAGCCACTCAATGATAGAGCAGGAGGCTCCTAGATCCAACAATTGTTGGCGAATGTCCATAGTTTCATCCCAAAACTCAGCAACAAGCGGGACAGGTTTGGGGCAGAGGTTTCAGAGGCGATTTCTGAGTGTCACAACAAGAGTCATGTCTTGTTTTTCCTGGAGCGTAGACAAGTGGCACCAGGCGTCATGGGGTCGTGCTGCACCACTTCATGGATCAAAGGGATCCTCACCTCTGCCACGAAAACAAAAATTCCACAGGTCATAGGCTTGTGGATCTTGCCGTATGTGTGTTAAAGCGTTAAATGCTTGTAGCAGCATGAGGTCAGTTGCTGTGTCTGGAGGAGGACAAATATACAGTCCTTCCAACTCATGTTCTTCTGTCTGAAATAAGAAGATGTCCCTCCATGCAAGGTAATCCCTCGTCCCCAGCTGCGGAGGGGAGAGTTCATTCTGGCCCAGTCCTAGCTATGCCATCACAGCAACAGTAAGGATATCGTTGGGAGCGTTTTCGCTGCCGGTACCTCCGGCACTTCCGGCACTGCCTGCACCTCCATTTTTTCCATCTACCTCACTCATGGTGTTAGAGGGATGGTTCTGTCGACTTCCTATCCACGGCTAGTCCTGGGGAGGACCAGGAACGTTTTGGCAACAATTTTCCGGGCCCACTTTGGACCCATTTTTCTTCTGATAGCCTGAAATCCCAAGGGAAACCACTGTAGATATCTGCGACCCTACAAATACAATCCCGTCCCCCCAGACCATTTGTCCACCACTAAAATTACTGCTGGGCACCTTGGGGAGATCCTTGGAGGCTCATGGGCCTTCTGTCATCGACGAATCCTTATCACAAGATCCTGCCGAATGTGTGAAGTCCTGCTAGGGCTTGTGGACCCCCTTAGGGCTGGATGGATGCCTCAAATTGCCACCACCAACCTGCTATAACCCGTCGACGGCTGACTAGGCATCCAAGTGGCAACCGCCCCCTTCTTCAGCTCCAATAGTCAGATCTCATCCCTCTCAGGCCTTGAGAGGGCTACCATGAGAACTCCATTGTGATTAAAATGAACAAAAAACACCGAATTTCATGGAGTTTGGAACAAACTAGCTCCAAAATCCTAGGAAAAACTACATAGTTTTTGGTTCAAGTCCTTGAGTAACAAGGGGAATCCCTGTTCTGGGTGAGACTCGCTACTTGAGTCTCACCCTTCGGCCAGCGAGCGACGCTCGCCAGCCCTCAACAGGGTGTGAGGGAAAACTCGCACTGTACCCACAAGAAGGTGCGGAAATACCTGCGAAGTCCCATGTTTGGCCTAACCAGGCCAGAGATTACAAAACCTAGATTAGACCTAAGAAACATGCAATTCATGGTCTGATCTAGGTCTCGCAGCACAGCAATCACATTATGCCACTGTGTTTTCAAGTACAAAAATATATATCCTAGTGGGGGTGGGCAAGGGTCGACGACCTACGGAGTGCATGAGACAAGATAACATTGCCACGTGATGGGCTTAGCAAACACATGCCTCTGTAATCAATGTGGATCGCCACTGACCGCTGAACCCGCATGCACTACACACCCAAGGAAACATACAGTGAACACATACACAAAGAATTTTCAGGCACTCATCAACAGCTTGCAAAACTTCCCACCAAATCTCTCAATAACGGGATGTGAAAGGCGGCTGTGCATGCCGCTAGTCTATTCCACGCTTGTGATGCCCGTGATCGATGTGGCTTTACCTCTCTCCTGATCATGAGTTGGTGTCTCTTGTGGCATGGGTGTGCATTATTCTCCCTCTCATGTGTGTCTGGACTGTTCGTCTGTGGGTCATGGGGAAGTGTTGCCAGTAGGGTATAAGACACGCAAGTGACCTCTTTACTTCGTTCACACACACACACACACACACACACACACACACACACACACACACACACACACACACACACACACACACACACACACACACACACACACACACACACACACACACACACACACACACACACACACACNNNCACACACACACACACACACACACACACACACACACACACACACACACACACACACACACACACACACACAATCACTGAAAATGACTAAGCTGAAGCTAAGCTCCTAGTTACAACATCAACGTAAACACGATGGATCATGCACCAATGGCATCTTAGCCAAGGCCAATAGTGGTGCCCATGGCATCCAACCTGGGTGTACTTGAGAGCTTAATTGATGTGATCAGCATAACATTCTTGGTTTTTGCTTGGCATACCATAAAGAAAAACATGGCAAGGAGCATGCACCCACGTAAGATTGTGGAGGATGTGGTTGATTGTTATTTCAGTTATGCATGCTTAGAACAGGTGGCTAATTTGTGATGACTGGTTGCTGATCTGTTAGGACTAAACCACTGGCAGCACGCTCACCGACCGGTCCGGTTTGATCCTGGGATGGTGTCCAGGCCCCACATTGAGCCTGTTTCGTGGGTGGCCCTGTCAACCGGCCACTATCACCTTGTTGTCTTGTTATCCATTCTCTCACTTCTTGGTTTGGGCACGAGTTTTTTATGGCTGAGCTCTTTTGCTCCACTCCATGGCATTGTGCAGGCATCCTGTTCGATGCATGTAACACGCCATAATCTAGCATCCTTCAAGACCTAAATATGCTGGGTCTCAGGAGCTTGGGTCGAGTGATGTGTCACACCGTAGTATGAGTGTTCACTTTGAGAAACTCCGTCTTGAAGATGGGGAGTTTTGAGAATATCGGCGTGCATCTTATCAAATTCTAGTGCCACCGTGAGGTCATCCGGACATTATGGAAAGAATGATATAGTTTTCAACAGTTCTTTCGACCATTCTACAAAGTGGTCAAATGTGTCAAAACCTTTGGAAGCTGAGTATCGGAGGTTGTGACAGGTGGAAAACATGCCCTCGACTGAATAGCGTACAAATCTCGAGGTCGGTCAATGGTGGGCTACAAATGTCATGAAAAAAATGCTCACTTGTGGGTCTCGTGTACGTCTGGGATGTAACACACTCCCATTTTACCCACAACATCCCCGCGCGTTAATAGATGTCGGCCGGTGATTCTTGTAGTAGCCGTTCATGAAATAATCCTTCAAACAACCCTGGCTCGGTGTACAAACCCATCTTTTTACCCATTTCACTGTTCAAAATAATCATTAGAAGCTCCTCCAGCTAGTATTGCTAAAAACCGGTACTACATGCCTGTGACTTCTACAACCCATCAGTTGTATTTGTATCAATATTGCCCGTTGGTCATCGTTCATACACCTGTTGTGATCGCAAAAACATGCATCTGCCATTCAGACAGGCAATTGGTCAGTGCCCGCAGACCTCCTATCTGGTTTTCAACCAGATAGGAGGTCTGTCGTCTACTCCTGTCCTTTACCATTTCCAGACTCCTCCTTTTTTCTGTTTGAATTTCCCCTTTTTTAGATCGTTCCTCTCATTCTTGACCGTCGTGCAAGATGTGCCCAGCTTCCCACAAGTCAAGTATAGACGTTGATTGCGTTGATCAATTGTGTTAATCTCCATCGTAGATGAGGTTTCCATCAACTGGAACTTCCCACCGCCACAAGGTCTATTATGGCCTTCGAGTTGTCTACCGATGGATTCCTGCATTCGAGTGTTGTATCGGTGTTGTTAATATAATCAGTTGTTTTGATCATTTGTGGAAGGTCATCTTGGACGCCGAATTTGGCAATCGCTTACCTGGTGTCACTCTCGAGGCCATTGCTTATGTCACTCTCGAGGCCATTGCTTATGTCACTCTCGAGGCCATTGCTTATGTCACTCTCGAGGCCATTAGAAACAGAATTGGTCTAGGGCAAGGTCACTACCGGTGGTGATTTCACGGAATCTCTATGTGCATTCTGCCAAGTTGGACTACTGACGAAAGCGCTGAAGCATGTACCACGCGTTTCACATGTGGTTCAACTTCCAAATCATGCAAGTATGGTGCACACAAAGTCCATCCAGCTTTCGGATGGATTCAGTAAGGTGTGCCACATTGGGTTGATCTACTCGAGAGGTAGAACGCCTGTGGTAGATGATGTGAGAGGAGTCACATGATTTGTTGATCTGGCTCCACCACTCTCCCTTGTTAGATGGTCATTGGATCAAATCTCCAACTCAACCATGGAACCATTATCCCATCCTAAAGTTTGACGGAGAGTAGCTTTCTCTCTGGAAATCAGAGTTTAAAATCATCATGGATGATAGAGAATTACTAGGCTACTTTTACGGAACCAACCCAGTATCGACAAAGAAGAGTGATGACCTTGTGGCATGGGCCAAGCTCAACAAGAAGGCTCTCATCACTCCTGTATCCTCCATACAACCCTCAGCCCTTTCACACATCAGCAGCTGCACACTGGCAGCTGAAGCGTACACCAAACTACGCAAGGTGTTCCACTTCTCCTCACTTGCCAACCGTTTCTTCAATCTACAGAATCTCATCAGGATGAGACTTGGTGAAGGGGAGGATGTCTCTGTCTCCATGCACAAGTTTGAGACACAAGCCAATAGCATGGGGTAGAATCTAAAATCTAATATGTGGGTCAGGTTATTGCTGATGACACTACTAGAGGACTAAGGTCCTATGATCACAATGATCGGAGCGTTGACTAAAGAGCAATTTTCCAACACCATTGTGTTGGAGTATGTGTGGAATGAAGCCATGTGTCGCAGAAGTAGTGGAGCAAACATGGATGCCTTTGCCTCACAAAGCAGTGGCATCTTCTACAATGCCTCAAACTCTGGCTACAAGGAAAGAAATCACCACAAACATAAGTGGTAGCGGTCCAAATCACCAAGGAATCTGACAAAACTGTGGGAAGGCTAGAAACTGGGCTTGGGAGTGCACGGTATCCCAGAAGGAGGGAGGAGATGGTGATGAAAATAGAGGGGGAAATGGTGAAATGGATCCCACCAGCTTGATGGCCGAGTGGGCCACCAACAAAGGAAGGGAGATACTCAGGCTAGAGGTTTATGGCCTTCATTCAGGCACACCACTCATGACAGGAGACATTTCTTCGTACTTTCTCTATGCTACAAGAACATCAGAGTCGCTAACGGCAAGGTAAAGGCATTTGAGGAGATTGGTGACAAGCTGGTCACTGTGAGTGTCAGATTCAGACTTCAAGCTAGAGGGGATAATCTGTGAAGGAGGGCAAGTAGATACTTGCCTTCCTTCACAGTCAATCTGCTATCCATCTCTAAGATAACTGAAAATGGCATGACAGTGATCTTCACACAAAAAGAAGGAGTGTTTTTCCCTACCAAGGACATCAACATCTCCTACTCTGCCAAGAAAGTTGTTGTACGAGTCCCTCGCATTCACGGACTATACGAATTTTAGACCAATTCAAAAGAATCAAATGTTTAATCTTTGGCTCGGATTAATGATGAGGAGAGTAGCAAAAGAGGTTCTGGTGGCGAAGGGCATGTTGGAGCAGAGGAAGCACTTGCAGTGAAGAATCGACAGTAGAACCACAAATTGAATTAGTCACAGGGCTATTCATTCTAGCCAGTACAATTGCTTTGAGAACCTGTGGCACAAGCACTTTGGGCATGTGGCTCATCGCACATTGGTGCTCATGGGAAATCAGGAGCTCATGCATGAGATGGAGCTAGGTAAACCTACAAGAAACCTTTCAAGTGCCATGGTATGCATGTTCTTGCACCCCTTGACCTTATCCACTCAGATGTGTGTGGTCCCTTTTTCATACCATGTAATGGAGACAACAGATGTTTTCTCACCTACATTGACATCCACAGCCATAAGATCTGGACATGTTTTCCCAAAAGGTAAGGCGAGGTGAAGGAAAATCTGCAAGCCTTTGTTGCTATGGTTGAGGGACAGAGTGGTAACAAGGTGAAGGTGTTCAGGATAGGAAATGGAGGAGAGTACAAATCCTGCAGTGATTGGCTCAAGATACAGGGCATTTAACACCAAAAAAATCACTCTCTACATACCTCAAAGCAATGGCTTAGGAGAGAGGATGAACCAGAACTTCCTCGGCATGACAAGGTACATGCTCTTTGACCCCAAGCTGTCTCCATGGTTCTGGGCTGAAGCAGCATGTACGACTGCCTATCTTGTGAACCTCAAACCTGTAGTAGCTCTGCAAAGGAGAGGGAAGAAGAAGTGGACACGGCAGCTGAAGACGCTACATGAAACATAGTCAGGAAAGAATAAAGATGCCTCCCATAAAATGTGTTTGGTTGCACCGCCTTTGCCAGGGTCCAGGTTGGTGAGGGTCATGGAAAGCTAGATGCAAGAGTGTGAAAGTATACCTTCATCAGCTATGATACCGCCCATTGATCTTATAGACTGTGGGACCAAGGAGCCAAGAAGGTCATCCGCAGCAAAGATGTGGATGTTTACAAAAAGCCAGTGGGTAAGGGAGAGCTTCTAGAACTTGAGAATGCTGCCAAACATGGCGAGTGCCTCACCCTCCTTGACGAGAAAATTGGCACATGCATGGGCTGGGTGGTGCAATAGGGAGAGGAGCCGATGACGATGAATCAAAGGAATCAGACTCCGAGTCAAACATAGCTGACCCTCCTGACCATGAGGAGGATGCCTCTTCCATCATCGACGTCGAAACAGAATTTCAAGCTCGACATCAGCAAGAACAGCCAGCAGGTCCAAGGAGTAGTTCACGTCTCAAAGTACTTTGGCGACATTATGGTGCAGATAGGGGTGAATGGACGGGCTTCAAATATTCGTTGCTAGTTCAAGAGGAGCCAACGTCTGTCGTAGAGTCACTCACTCTGCCTGACAAAAGTGAGTGGAATGAAACAATATGTAGTGAGCTAAACTCCATCGAGGAGGAAAGGACATGGGTGCTGGTGGAAAGACTTGTCAGGGTTCACGTGGTGTGGTCCAACTGGGTGCTCAAATTAAAAAAGAAATGGGATGGAAAGATAGGCAAGTACAAGGCTCGTCTAGTGGCAAAGGTTTTCTCTCAACATACGGCAAGACCTTTGCTCGAGTAGGACAAGACCTTTGCTCCTGTTGTGACGTTTTCCTCCATACGATCAATTCTCATGATCACTGATGCCAAGAACACGGAAGTCCACCAGATGGATGTCAAGATAACCTTTCTATATGGAAAACTTGACAAGGAGGTGTTGATGGAGGTTCTAGAGGGGATGAATGCCTCCGAGGGAAAGTTTTGCAGATTAGTGAAAGTGCTCTATGGGCTAAAATGGGTCCCAGGACATTGGTGCCAGGATATGGATACATTCATGGCTAAGAAATCCATCATGCACTGGGACAATGCCCCTAGCATGTATGTACATGAGAGTGACAAAGATTAGTCACCATATACGTCGATGACCTGATTATATGCTCTTCTTCAACGGGGTTTCTAGGTGATGTCAAGAGGTAGCTGAGTAGCAATTATGAGATAAAGGGGATGGGTCCTCTTGACTACTACCTCGGACTTGCCATCAAGTGTGACAGATCAGCAGGTACCATCAGCCTGAACCAAACAAAAGACATGGACTCCATCCTCAAACATTACGACATGGTAGATTGCAAGCTTTCCAACACTCCCATGAGCTCAAAGTGCAAGCTCCCCACCTCCATGTCCCCATCCAACAAAGTCCATAAAGGTGACATGTTGGGCATGCCATATCAATCTGCAATGGGCAATCTGATCTATACCATGGTCGCTACCCGGCCAGATATAGCCCTCGATGTTGGGCAGGTGAGCCGGTTTGTGGCCAACCCTATTTCACTTTGCTGGCAGGTTGTGAGGTGCATCATGCGCTTCCTTATGGGGATGCAGCATGTGGAGCTCCAGTTTGGAGGCCTCGCTGGATCCATGTCACTTCGTCTCATGTGCAACACTGACGTTGATTGGGGAGGTAGCACAGATGAAAGAGAATCCACCGCATGATTTTTTTGCATGCTCCATATAAATGTTGTCAGTTAGGTGAGCCGCAAGCGAGAATGTGTCTCTCTGTCAACAGCTGAAGCCAAGCAAACTGCCTTGGCTGAGGTGTGTAATGAGATATAATGGCTACACAGCTTGCTATCTGATGAAGAAACCACAAGAAATGGCAACGGTCATCAAAATTGATGGCATGCAATATAGTAGCTGTCAAGACTTGGTCTAGAAGCAGACATTGGAGCTTGAGTAAATTGGTACCAAGCTAAACCGGTCCGACATGCTTATGAAGCCACTGGACAAAGATCTCCACCAGGCGGGCAGATAAGGTTTCGACAAGGTCAATGCAGGTGATGAAGATTGATCATGGCAGTTGACGCAAGGTGCAAGGGAGAGATTTGCTCATTCCTTGTTCACTGTTTTAGGAACAGCCAGGAATGATGTGCACCTTGTCGAGGTATGATTCATGGATGTATTGTAGGATGGCTCACACTCCGTCTCCTGTGAGATATGACTTGTGAGTACACCAGGTGGATGAATGATTAACTTAGCCATTTTGTTGATCTTGCCACATCTTGGTTGTGAAGGAAGCTTCAAAGAAAAAAAGAATGTAGCTTCTTGGAAGTTACCTACTTCATCTGCCACCTTGGCACTAGGATGCTTATGTGTCAAGCCCATAGTGAAAGTCTCTTCGTGATGTGGCCAGGTGAAGCCATGCTCAGGAATGTGCTTTTGAGTAATGGGACTGGAAATACATCTACAAAAGGACTTGTATTGCATGTATATAAATGAATCCTTGCTTGATGCTTGCTTGCATATTGACGGCGTGAGCTCTTCTTGAGATATAATGATAAGGTGTTAGAATGATTGAAGGTGAAGTGCATTCCTGATTGAATTTGGGGTGCATAACACATACCTGTAAAAAAATTATGTGTAAAAAAACAAACGTTGTGAGCTTTTTTATTTTGCGACGTCTTTATCAGAGGTGGTTAACTCGATAGCTAACAGCAACCGCATCATTTTTTGGCCTCTCTTCAGGCGCTTTTCCTTGCCCACATTGTGTTTCCTCCACACCTGCTTCTGCCCCTCCACCTTTTGTTTCGTCTGTAAACTTCCCTTCTTCCCAGCCTACTGTTCCATCACCACCTGCTTCCCTATCTGTTATTGCTGCTCCATTACCGACTGATGCTGCACGATCTATATTTTCTTCTCCTCCTATTCTTCTTGATCCATTTTCAATGGGCTCTCTCCTCCCTCCCACAGTTTTGCTACTGTTTTGTGGCTTCTCTTGTATATGAACACGCACTGGACGTGTATGAGGCAGTCTAGGCGTGTCACTGATAACACACTCGTCCCCCCCCCCTAATTACTCCGCATCCTCCTCTTCTTCCTCCTCCTCCTCTTCCTCACCTTCCTCGTCTGTTTCCCAGTCATCCTCTAGTTCACTCAGCACTCCCTCTCCTTCATCCTCTCTAACATCTCCTCCTACTTCTGTTGTAGCTACCACAGCCTTGGCAGGATCCTTTCTTTCCCTCTTCCATTCCTACTGTAATTCTTGTGTGAAAAAACTTGGCACCGCATGAGGAGCTCCAGGGTTGATACCTTGATCCTGTTTGTCATGGCAGTATGGATCATTTCATGAGCAGAAAGTACACGTTCACACTCACAAGAGGAGCATGGCTGCGAAAGCAGATTCAGGGCCAGATCCCTCAACACCTAAGGATTTTACATATAGTTCATGTGCCACTCATTGGAAGACAGTTCTGCACATTTTACCTTTGCAACTGTGGAAACAGCCTTGGCATTCATGCATGGTGTCACCATGGGATCATGGTGCACCGTTGTCTGTGACAACTAGAAGACCTTCATCTCCTTCATGATTTCATCTTGCTTATCCTCAGGAACCAAAGCCTCCACCACGGGCTGCCAGGCCTGCAAGGTGGTCACTTCCTTTGACAGATTATTTGCAATGTGCTTTGGACACAAGAACCAAGTAGCAGCATACAGAGAACAGGAAATGTCCTTTGACCAGCGGTGCTCGAGCCTACCCAACGCAAAGTTCACATGGAACTCTACAACCTTCCTCCCATTCGTCTTGACCAGTGCCTTCAGCTTTTCAGCACAGTCTAGTAATATCGTTTAGATCTCACCAGCCCCCTCACTAGGCAAGTCAGCCACACACAAGACGATCACGAACATCAATGGAAGATCCTTCGCTTGTCTCACCTGCAATCCAAAGACCTTGCGGTACACAATCCTCCGCGCCTTGTTGTTCCTGCTCTTCAACCCCGCATCCCTATGTGACCCAATTTGCTTCCAAGCATCCAGCTGCACAAATTCCTCCAAATCATCCCGTGGCTCTAACAACCTCTCCACCATGTCAAAGAGAGATGCAAAGCGGACTTCTTACTTGTTCTTCAGCACCTTCCTCCCTGATTTTTCCTACAGCCATGTCTGAGGCATGTCATTGTTAAAAAGGTGATCAATTTCTCACGTTTCCCAATGATCCCTGCACCTCATGCCAAAGTTCAAACTTCCTTTGTAACGAGTTCAATGTCATGCACACAGTGGCCTTGAACAAAAAACTTTGGAACTTCTGCCTGGGCTCGGAAAATGCTTTCTTGCTGATAAATGCACTCCCACAGATCACTGAAGTAACATTGTACCCTTCCACCGCTGCAATTGGTGTTTCTATCATGAAAGCAGGACAGTCGGCATCCCTTTTCAGCCTTCTGGAATCACGTAAGCATAGGTATATGCTGACCATCCTGTTGAAGTAACAACACAGGCAGGGCGCTGTGTTGTTGCTTCGACACAAGCACGGGCAGCATGCAAAATCACAAATGACACAGTCTTGGACATTCGATGCATCCAGGACTGCTCTGCCTTGGAAACAACTGATTTGGCTGCCAAGTTGATGCTGCTGATCGGTGTCAATTTTCTGCGCATTGATTATTTGAACCGCGGTAGGAATATGCTTTTTAATTTAGAAGTACGTAGTGGCAGGATTGAGAGGTATTGGACATCTAGAAGTGATTCTTAACAAAGACAAAGTCTTAGACGGTTGGCAACCAAACCACGCATTTTTCATTTCTATATCTAACTCCATCGCAGGTCCATTGGTTCGCACACTGCACATCACATCAAAGCATAGTTGTGCTATAATAGTGAAAATTAGCAGATGAATTACGAGTGCTCGTTTTGAAACCGAATCAGTTTCAACGTGAATTTACAAACAGTACCACCTTCTACTAATGACAAAGCTACCAACAAAGAAGGATATTTCAAGGCAAGTCATGCTTACTGCTCACTTGATCCCCCAAAAAATATTATGGCCGATGATCGGTTGTGGTTCTATGCGCACATGTTCCGATGACTTTGGGAGTGCATTCCATGATGTTTGAGGGACCTCTTGATGAATTTCAAAATGATAGTGCAGTCACACGCCTTGTGTGAGAGTACTGATATTTGTGCTTAAACATATCATGTATCCATGTGGTAACAACGAAAAATTGCAAGTGGCACAATACATGGAGGGTGTTGTTGGACATCGATTTTATCAATCACTCTGCTCAGACATCACGAGCCAATTGTCACGAATTCACTGAACACGCAAACAACTTTGGCACCTTTGACAATAGCAAGACTACCAAATAAATTTTGATTGAGGTTGTGGACCATGATAACAGTGGACGGTTTCTCCATGCACACAACCAGTATATGTTGAAAATGCCAAATTGGAAATTCACGAGGTCCAACAACATGCACGACGTGCATGATGGGCCAAACATGACCCATCATCATCACAAAATTGATGGTGGGTATTTGATCATGACCTCCCTATTCCGAGGCGACACCGGATGTGTCTGCTAGTAAACATTGAGGCTTGTTGCAACATCATTTGCTATATGTTAAAGATGTTAAGAGCAACAACGCTGGACAACTTGTTGTACCTTTTGGACCTGTAGATGCCTGCATCACTTTTCAAGTGCTACATGACATAAACTTAAGATGTGCATGATTGGCATGAGAAGTGTGCTCACATGTGTTGTGATGCCTGATCAGGAGTGATGACACCGGTTATAGTTCTATAACACTACCAAAAAACCAAGAACTTGTTTGGTAGGTGCATGGTTTTCATTACAAACTTAGCTCATTAATTGACACTAGACTTTGCGCTCAGGCCAAATGTGACCGTTTCACAACCAAGCATGTGGTCAATCCTCTTGTTGTGGGAATACCATGAAATGGTGAGCGCACGTAGTTTCAAAGCCATCGCCTTGATTTTGACCAGAAATATTGAAGTAGAAGATGCATAAAGAGGACATACTTATGAGATCCTGATGGGTGTTTCTAGAGGGTTACAAGATGCCTGTGAGATTTGATGACATCGAGTTGCAGATCTGCATATGCCTAAACTCAATCATATAGTCGTCAAAACTACCGCACGTGGTAGTATGGCGGATGCAATCATGAGAGCATATTTGGCTAAAAGGAAAGTGACAAGTGTAAGATGGACTCTTACATGGGTGCACAATAGAGAACCCTATTGGAGCTCTATCCGATGCAAATTAATGGATACAAATCATGGTACCTGAGAAGTACCAACACTGGAAAGATACATAAGTTTAGAACAGCACCCAAATTCAAGGTGTGATTCTTTAAGTCTCCTATTGGACAGCAGTAGGAGACTAATTCTTCAAACGGGACAATAAATCTGTCAATTAGGAGTAAGATCTCTTCTTTGTTTTGTTTATAACTTGATACACTACAGTGTGGTGGTTGAAGATGAAAAAAAACTCTCTTTATCTTGGTTAAAGGCACTTGACTGAATTCAACCACGAGAACACCAAAGGCGACACCTTCATCTCAACAAGTGAACATGTAATGGAAGTTGACATACAAGAGTGGCTAAACTGAGTAGCAAAACTCATGTTGACATGAGCTTCAAATAGGTCTCCATTCAATGGGGCATGGGCAATACCCTTTTTCAGATATCAGATTCACATGGTAGTGTGACGATCTCATATGTTCCACAAACCACCCACGACATACTTGGGATCACAAAATTGTCCAGAACCTATGATGGATGCTTACGATGGTGAAGAAGACCTCTCAGCCAAAAAAAATTACGCTGACCTGATGTTGGCTCCTACACCTTGGTGGTTAGATGAAACACCTAACGAGTCAAATTCAACATTTGGCCAACCAATAACGGCCAGTGTGCTGTACCCAACTGTTGATATAGAATGACTTGTTCAAAAGGACCTTGTAGACTGAAATTTCTCACCAAAATCTCATGGTTACTACATTGTCTCATGACCTGTGTTGATGGGAACACTATACATCGACATGTACATCGTTCTCTCAAGAAGTCATGTGGATGCATTCTTATCAAAGTGTAGCACTGGTTGTGCCAGATCGATCTACCAATGTTTCCCACAACTGATTCTTCTTGAGAAAAGTGATCCCTGACAGATATCGTAGACAAGATTTCTGTAGCTACCTCAAAGTGTCTTGATGAGAAAAGAGGAATTTTAACTACTGTGATTTTTTTCTCTGCTGATAGAAACCTCAGTCAACTATAATTTCATTGAGCCAAACTCCATTAACGCGGAAGGTCGTGGTGAGACACAAACTCTCCTGATTTTGATACCATATCAATCTGTGTACATTGCTGAATGCAAATACTATTGCCTCTTTCATGTCACTGATTTAGCATCCATTAACAACGGATTTTAAATGACTTCCAAAAAGGGGATACTCATTCAAATTCCTTGGCTTAGGGACTAAATCTTCATGTAGCTCATCTCAGTGGTCTGCTTGTAACATTACAAGTGTCATGTAAACAAGTGGAGGGGCCACATGAGCCGAGTAGAGTTAACTTGGACTATGGACGTGAAATCAGGATGCAAGAGCGTGAAAAAAATACTGAAGTACAATGGTTTTTCCTTGTCGTTCAGGGGTTATGTCCACTCCATAAGTACCATTACACTGGTCGTGGACGTACCAATTGTACTCAGTAAGTGGGCATACCAATTCTATGCATCTTGGCAAACTCTGTAGAAGACATATTCTTGGAATGGATGCTTCCACGTGACCTTGTCACAAACGAGTACATGCCATGATGACTTGGTATGGAATCTTGAATCAGGAACATCAACGCTTGGGAAGCTTGAATAGAACCTTAGCCATAGCTAACATGCTGATTGCATGACAAAATCAAGGACAGAAACAGTCTACTCCATCGGTGGACATGAAGTCATTCTTAAGTGTTCAATTCTACGATCATAGATATGATACTGCACAGGTGTCTAGCATAGGTTGTCATGGTACACCAATTTGGTGGAAACGATGTCGTGAACACTTTGTCCGTGGACAAGATCCACAAAAGTTGAGACCTGTATCTCAACTGACATAGTCAAAACCTAAATTGGTTTTGATAAGGGATGAGTGGCAACCTATGGTGTCCATTTTAGAATGAAATGAGGGGATGATGGGTGCACAAACATCATATAGGTCGGAGCATTGTGTTTAGTAACATAGTCTGAAAGATAATGCGCTTGCCACATTACTAGAAGAGGCATGTGTGATCACTAACCATGTCCTAGGTCTTTGGTGCCTCCTAAAACTGAGATCAAGGTAGCATACACATTCCACGTTCTGTGCGCAGATTGTTTGAGTTCAGCCATCTTACCCACAGGTATTGAAAAAGGGTTCAGTTGACCTATACGTGGTCCTTAACACGTAGCTGCAAACTGGGAGGACTGATTTTTGAATCTTAGATTGCACTTACTGACGATGTTGCGAGGAGGTACCACCTTGGAAGTGACCCCTAAGAAGAGATTACTTCCTAGAAGAAAAGGTAAAACAATTGTGTGGACCTCGTCACTTTTTGCAGGGACGCCCTGTTGATTGGTCGCAGGGATTCTGCTAGCAAAAGGGGGAGATTGCATCACCACAACAGAGAGCTGAACATATACCAATTGTTTTTGGAAGAACTTAATTTTGTACTACCTTCCAAACTGGCATAGCATCATTGACACTGTAAGTCCCAAATGACACCAGCTACGTAAACAAGGTAAACATGTGATGTGTTTGAAAAAAGAAATGTCAACACACATGTAGAACATACAAAGGCTTTGAATTCCCAGTCTGGGCAAGAGTCCAGTGGCTGCATGTTCAACACCGCATGCTTTACGCAAAGGGTCCTACATCACAAAAATCACACAAGAAGTGTGGTTGATTGTGTGTGAATGTGAAAATTTAGTTTTGTGGATGACAAGAGTTCAAGAATATTCACACTCACTTGCATGCATTGCATGATGAGGTACATGATGGTCAAACCTCCATGAGCAAGGAAAAACTCCTATAGTGTATACACCATTTTGAGGATAAAACGTGGTATTTTAAGATGTTCTCTGTTTTTTTAGGAACTTGAGGCTCCCGTGTTCGGGATTCAACATCAGGAACATGACATATGGGCCAAAGTCTTGTTCGACACTAGCCCTGGAAAATGTCTGTTGGTCAAAATCAAGGCAATAGGAATGCCGTGATTGGAAAATCCATCATGTCACTCATCCTCTAGCCTTTGAGCACCGCTTCAATTATGTTCCAGGTGGAAGTGTTGCGTGGAAACATTCCCGTATTGACTCTTGTATTTGCCAAAAGTTCAATTTTGTGCATGCTTAGGTGATTAAAAATTTGGACCCTTTCTTATCATCATGGGAATTAACTCATACCCAATCTTCTTTCTTTGCTGATCGTAAAATGGAATGAAATGCCTTACCTCCAGCCCTTGAATACTCTATGCAAATTTTGTAACCTCCACATTCTCCAAAGCTACACTAGTGTAAAAAGAAACATCCAATCTTTGCTTGGCCAAGTCGGCCCCCCACCCCTCATCCTATTCCATACCTACGAGCGCAAATTGTGCCAGTGGTTGGTCCAATGAACCAACCATCGCCACGACAGATATGGTTTTGTAAGATAACTAGTGGTGATTCTTGTAGCGGGAGGGCCGGTTCGGCCCTCCCTCGCTGAAGCGAGGGGTGGTTGCGCACCACCCCTCGCGTCAGCGAGGGCTGGCCGGCGGCCAGCACTTCGCTGGCCACCGGCTGGACGGCCAGCGGCCGGCCAAGCGACCGGCCGGCCACCGGCCGGCCAGCCGCCAGCCGCCGATCGCGGCCTCAGCCCGATCGGCGGCTGAGGGGCTACGAGGGCCTCGAGGGCGAGGCCTCGTGGCCTCGTGCCCTCGGCCCCCCTTGCCCTCCTCGCAAACGAGCAAGAGAGGACGAGGGATAGGGGGAGCGAGGGTGAGGTCGAGAGAGCTGGCGCGAAATTGCCAGCGTGCCTTGCACGCGACGATTTCGCGCCAGAACGGCAAAATGGAAATCGAAGTTCGTTTACGACAAACTTCGACATAAAATAAACGGAATAACTCGTGCAAACACACGAGTTCGAGGTAAAAATCCCCGGTTTGGGTCCCAAAACCAGGGATTTGGTTAAAAACAGAGTGGGGCCTTCGGAGACACGAAATATTCGAGTCTCCCTGCTCTGGGTCGTTGATGACGATTGTCCCTCAGTCTTGCGAAGGGGGTAAACCCCTGACGCAGACTGAGAACGCCAGTCTGCAAACTCCGACGATGACTTCAGAGCAGGAGCTGGAGGCTCGACCCATTATAGTGGTTCTCAGAGCCAGACGACCCTCGCGACCAAGAGTTTGACGGGAACGGTGGCTACGACATAGATAAAACGCCGTCGGCAGCTGCAAGCAGCAGCAGAAACGCCATAAGGGATTACGGCATCTACGCTTCACCGTTTGAAGCAACGTAAAGTGCGTTAGGAAGCTAGAGAAGAGCTCATTTTTGGGGGCTTCTTCTCTACAGCATCTCCTCACCTCCAGGGGACCTAGGGGAATTTTGTGGGATGGGGTGGGGAGTGTCCACCCCCAAACCACCAAGTTTTCCCCTCTCTTCAAGGTTCCCCTCCTTCCCTCCTTCAACCAAAAATTGAGACAGGGTTTCTTCCCAAGGCCAGGGGCTCTCAAAGCTTGAGAAAGCCCTAAAAAGAGGGAGGACAACACCTTGGGGACCTTTGGCGGCTCCCCCAACGCCGCCGGCTCAAGGAGGATGCCGCCAAGGGACACGAGATTTGACAAGAAGATGCAAGAAGAGACCAAGGAAGACCAGAAGACAAGAAGACAAGAAGAAAAGTAGTCTTTTTGTTCTTAACCTTGTACTTGCTTGTTTTCTTGTTTTTTGTCTTAGTTTTGTGAGCGGTACTCACACTTCTTGTTACTCCCTTGTATTGTTATTTTCTGTTTTCCTAGATCCTAGTTGCTACCAAGTGCCGTGAGTCACGGCTTAGGAGGACTAGTTTCTAAACCCACGACCTTGTGCCGACGTGGCGGCCTAGGAAAATAGAAATTTGAATTAAAATTTCCTCACCGATCGTGAGAGCAACATCTTAGGAGGCGATTCCTCTTCGTTGTGGGGTGATCCTCACAAAGACCTTCACGTGCTAGTTGCACGAACGACGAGATGGTAAGTGCCGGACCGTCCAAGACCAACAAGGGCAAGGTGGTGACGTTCTCACCACACGTCCTCGGCGGACTCCAAGTTTTGGGAGCTGCCGCCGCGAGCACGGTTGCCAACCCAAAGGCAACCGTACCGCCTAAGGCAACCGTACCGCCTAAGGCAACCGACGCCAACCTCGGCGACACCGGGAAGCGTGCGGAGGCCGCAAAGGTGCTCGACAAGCACATCGACGTGCACATGGACGACCCCCATGCGATGGACGACCCGATGGAGGAGGACCTCCCGGAGGAGGACTCCGACGAAGAGCACGACGCCGACGATGGCGAAGGCGATGAGGATCGCGACCATCGCCATCGTCGTGCGGCGAACTCGAGCCGATTGCTCAAGAAGGATAAGGCGCCCGCCGCATCGCTTGAAGCTGCCGACGGCAGCGAGACCGCCGAGAGCAGCAAGGGCGTTGAAAGCAGTCACACGGGAAGTTCCCGCGAGAACGAGCCGGAAGACGACGCCGCAAAGGCAATTCGCGATGGCCGTCATAGGCTTGCGGAGTTTGCTGCTGAGGCGGCAGGCCGACTCAAGATCACCACCGACGGTGGAGATATGGTACCACTCAAAGGAATGGGGGCGGACCCCCCTTCCTACGATGTGGCCGCAATGGGGCAGGGCAGCGCCCACTCGAGCATCGTCGTCGACGACAGTCTCCTCCGAAAGATGCGACTCCTAGGAGGCGTGTACGCGAACCGTACCCTCCTGCAATGGGTAAGGGTGCACAGACAACGCGAGGCCCTAGAGGCCATCGCCGATGCTCTGACGACATCAGAGCTCAAGTTCGCGTTTGCCAACCTGCTGGCCCACGTCGGGCAGAGCATCACGGACCTAGACCATGATCGCCAGCTATAGCGCCTGGCTGCCCACGAGGCAAGCCGCCGTTGCAACGACCTCGACAAGGCGTTGCAGGGTGTGACCCAAGTGCAGATGCAGCAGCAAGCGCAACGTGCCGCAGCTGCGGATGCCACTGTCGGTGACAACGACGACTTGCCTACCTCGACGACTTCGGGGCCGGTCATGAACACGTCCTTCCTCCACAGTGTGGAGATATTTCGGAAGGGCGTAAAGCTGACCAACTGGCTAAATCTCATGGAGCACGTTCTACGTGTCCACAAGGCTCCACTCAGCCAGTGGGGCGACCTTGCTATGACGCGGCTTGAAGACAAACTCTTCAAGTATGTGGTCAAGGAGTGGAGTGCGCAACAGCCGCACCTTACGTGGCAGCCCATGGCGTGGAAGGCCTTCTGCGCGATCATGCGCAAGAAGTGCACCCAACATGAGGAGACGCAGCGCGC
>SZWC01000952.1:98710-113022 GCA_023375785.1 Penium margaritaceum
CAGTGGGGCGACCTTGCTATGACGCGGCTTGAAGACAAACTCTTCAAGTATGTGGTCAAGGAGTGGAGTGCGCAACAGCCGCACCTTACGTGGCAGCCCATGGCGTGGAAGGCCTTCTGCGCGATCATGCGCAAGAAGTGCACCCAACATGAGGAGACGCAGCGCGCCTTCCACAAGATCACGGACTTTAGGCAGCTGGGCAGCTCGCTCGAATCCTACTTGAGCGAGTTCATCGCACTCGTGGAGGAAGCCAAAAGCTTCACCGAGGGCGATGGGACTCAGACGTTCAAATTACCGGAGTGCATGCTGCTGGAGTACTTGCGTGATGGTCTCGCCAGCGAGAAGCTGAAGGACAAGACCACCACGAAAGCCACTGGCCAGGCTTGGACAAGCTGGAGGGCGTTGCATGACTACATGAGCAAAGTGTATTCGGCGAACCCGAAGCACTACTCTGATGCACGGCCGGACGCACGTACACAGCAAGGCCGCGACATGCGCGTGGACGCTACAGGGGCTGGAGGGTGAGCTTGACAGCGAGGCGGGGCGAAGGGCAAGCAGCCTACAAACCCTCCAGCCAAGAAGGCTGGTGGATACAAGGGCCCCAACAACAAGCGCAGCCGCGAGAATGACGAGCTGCAGGCGGCCCGTGAGCATCGTAACGCAACCTTCCGCGAAGGGCACTGCCACAACTACATGCAGTCGGGCCACTTTAGGGCTCAGTGCCCTGAGGTTGCTGGTGGTGGACAAGAGGCCACGGCGTTAGCTGCAATAGTAGTACCTCGTGGGGATGGTGCAGCAGGAGGTCGCGGACAAGGCCGTGGACAAGGTCGCGGACGCGGCAATGGGCCCGGCCGTGGTAACGGACAGGGCCGTGGGGCGGGTTTTCCCCATCCTTGAGTGACGTCAGTGGGGACCAGTCAGGGGTATAACTGGATAACGAGTGTGGGTTCGTGTTTTTATATGAGGATGTTAAACAATTTGAGTTTTTGACAAGTTCAAATTTCTCTGTTGTCTTCTCTCCTCTTGTTGAACCGCATTCTACACTTGTTGACCGACATTGTCCACTAAACCTTGCATCTCTGGACGAGATGCATGATCGTACATGCTTAGTGGTGGCGACACCGACCACTGTGCAAGAGTTGTGTGACATAGGGATTGAAGCAAACGCCTTCAAAGCAATGAGTTCAACCACGTTCGCAGTACCTTTAGTCGACGATTTTGACCTAGTCAAATTTAAAGACTGGAAGGTGCTAGCCAAATTCACATGTGTCCACAAGATGTGGACTCGAGTGGGTGCATCATGGGAGTTGCGACGCCCGTCGTACAGATTCCGTGTTTATCACAAACTCGGCTTACCGTCGTCGAGTCTGTTCACTCAGAAGAGTGGAGGCAACATGACGATGCAGTTCAAAGGACACATAAATGGTGCTCCCGTGAATGTACTGGCTGACACTGGAGGGGACGACTCTTTTGTTAGCCTTGGCTTTACCCAACAGGTTGGCCTGAAGTACGAGCCATGGAATGGTGCAGTTGTTGTCGGTGACAACCGTACGGTACCCGTGATTGGTACTTGTAAATCGAAATTTGTATTCAAGGGTACACATAGAGTGTCACGTTGAAAGTACTCAACCTTCTTGACCCGTTTGACGTGGTGCTAGGTGATCCCTGGCTCCGTGACAACAAGGCTCTAATGTGCTTTGAATCAAAGCGTTTGATCCTCCGAAACGGACAACGCCGCTTTACGTTGATTCCAAGTATGGAATTATCACCGACCCGACTCAAAGTCCATGCCAGCTTGTCTGCAATGTAGGTCAAGAGACGTATTCCACAAGGTTGTCGATACTTCTTGGCTCAGCTGCAGAAAGTGGAGGACGACGTGACGGAAGACATGCCACAAGAGATTAGATCTCTATTGGCGGAGTTGTTGGATGTGTTCCCAGACCCACTGGCTGGGATTCCACCAGAAAGACACATGGGCCACATGATTCCACTGCAACTGGAGGCGACTGCTCCGTCCAGACCCATGTATCGCCTTAGTCCAGTAGAAAGGCGAGAGGCCGAACGCCAAATCAAAGAGTACCTTGGAAAGGGGTGGATCGAGCCCAGTAGCTCACCATACGGTGCGCCGATCCTTTTTGTGAACAAAAAGGACGGTGGTTTACGCATGTGCGTGGATAACCGGGCGTTGAACAAGCTGACGGTGAAAAATCGATTCCCCTTAATGCGGATTCAGGACCTTTTTGACCAACTCCAAGGCGCAAAAGTATTTTCGTCCTTGGATTTGTCTCAAGGGTACCATCAAATCCACATCACGGAAGATGATGTGTCCAAAACCGCGTTTCGAACGCATATGGGACACTATCAGTTCTGAGTGTTATGCTTCCGGCTTACTAATGTCCCGGCAACCTTCCAAGGAGAAATGAACTGAACGTTCGCCAAGTAACTCGGGCAGTTTGTCTTGGTTTACCTGGATGACATCCTGGTTTTCTCCAAATCGATGAGAGAGCACATAGAACATCTGCGCGAAGTTCTCGCAATCCTTCGGGAACAGAAATTCTATGCGAAAGTGAGCAAGTGCAAGTTTTCACAAGATGAGCTCGAATACCTTGGACACATCGTCGGCAAGGACGACATCCGTGTCGACCCACGAAATGTCCAAGCCGTTGTGGACTGGCCATGCCCCAAAAATGTTGGGAAGATTCGGTTTTTCCTCGGCCTTGCAAACTACTTTCGACGGTCTATGCAAGGGTATTCGACCCTGGTAACAACGCTAACCAGGCTCACGTGAAAAGACGTGCTTTGGGAATGGACACCTGATTGCGAGAACACATTTCTCAAAGTCAAAGAGCTTCTATCCACGGTGCCCGTCCTAGCTCTTCTGGATCCATCGCAACCGTGGGAGGTTCGATGTGATGCGTGGGTAGTAGGACTTGGAGCCGTCCTCATGCAGAACGGTCACCCAGTTGCGTATGAGAGCTGGAAGCTCATCCTCCGTTGAAACGCGGTACACGACTGGGGATCAAGAGCTCCTTGCGATAGTACACAGCTTTCAAGATGTGGTGTGGCTACCTCGAGGGTACTGAAGGGGGTGTGACGGTCGTGACCGACCATAATCCATTGGTTTTTTTCCAAATGCAACCGAACCTGTCACGACGATAGGCGTGTTGGAGCGAATACCTGAGTCGATTCTTGTTCACATAGGAATATCGGCCAGGACGCATCAATGTGGCCGATCCACTAAGCCGACAGCCTGTGGAAATTAAAGCAACCACCGAGGTCAGTGGGTGTTTTATGGCCATTACAATAGCAACAGTACAACCACTAGATCCCCCTGCACCTTTACGGCAACCACCACGAGAGATTATCCATTACAACGGTTTTGTAAATAGGATCTGTATGGGATACTGTGTGGATTCTTGGTTTCAAGACTCTCGAAATCTGGACAAGTACGGCTTGGTGGAGGCCGCAAGAATCTTTTGGCACGGAGAACAAGTTGTTGTGCCAAACTCGGGAGACCTTCGAGCAAAGGTTATCTCCCAGTTCCACGACGCGCCGGTCGCAGGTCATGTGGGACCCCGAAAGACCGGACAGGCACTCGCGGACCACTATTGGTGCCCGGGATGGAGTGTCGATGTCCGTAAGTATTGCATGACATGCGACCCATGTCTTCGGAATAAGGCTAGTACAAGAAGCCTGCTGGACTCCTCCAACAGCTTCCCATTCCTGGGACTCTATGGGAGTGCGTCAGCATGGACTTCATTACTGGTCTTCTGGACACGGCCCGTGGTCACGATGCAATACTAGTGGTTGTGGATCTTTTGACGAAGATGACACACTTCATTCCTACAACCACTAACGTGAATGCAGAGGAGACCGCTCGTCTCTTCTTTGAGGGTTTTGTAAAGTACCACGACTTACCGTTGCGCATTATCTCCGATCGAGATAAAAAATTTGCTAGTAAATTATGGCAAAAGATGCACAAATACTTCGCCAGTGAGTCGCAAATGTCGACAGTATTTCACCCTCAAACCGACGAACAAACAGAGCGCATGAATCGCACTCTGGAGCAGATGCTCCGCATGTACGTGGACCCTGCCATGCATGATTGGGACGAATTCCTAGCACCGGCAGAGTTTGCGGTGAACAACTCGGTGAACGAGTCCACACAGTTCACACCGTTCGTGTTGAACAGTGGTTGGCATCCAGTGGTACCCTCTTCATTGGTGAAGAGTGGGAGTACAGGAGGGCAGGTTCCTTCCGCTCAAGCCTTTGCCGAATGCATCGACTCCTTGTTACAGGAGGCGAAGGGTCACCTTCAAGCAGCTCGGTAGCGACAAAAGGCATATGCCGACAAAGGTCACCGGGAGGTCTCGTTTGACATCGGTGACAAAGTGCTGCTTAGCACTAAAAACATTCGGCTGAAGTCGCCAGGGGCAAGAAAACTTCTACCGAAGTGGATTGGGCCGTTTCCCATTGTGGCACGCATCAGGCCAGTGGCATACCGATTGCTACTTCCGTCGAATATTTAGATACATGACGTGTTTCATGTGAGCCTGTTGGCTCCATACACGGCAGAAGGAACTGTTCAGCCACCGCCTGCAGTCCTGGCTACCGACAGCCAATACGAGGTCCTTTGCCTACTCCAGCACCGAGAGCGTAATCTTCGGTTGCGCGTTGTCAGGGAGTACCTCGTTCATTGGGCCGGTTGTGGACCTGAACATAATTCATAGGAGCCCGAATCTCGGTTGCCCACAGGGGTGGTCAACGAGTACTGGAGCGAGCTTGCAGCTCGTACAGATCGACGCGTGGCAAGAGGTACCACTTGAACGCGGAAAAAATGAACAACATTCCCACAGGGCAGCATTCATGGACAAAAACCATAGGAGGTTGGGGACGCTCAACATGGTTGTCGCGCGAACGGTCCAGCCTAAAGGGGGGAGGCCGCAAGCCATGCTGACCTACAAGCTACAGCTTAAGTCTAAGTACCATGCACATGTTCATGTTTAGCTGGTGATTGAAATTATTAATTTTCTTTCACAATGTTGATGACTCTCTGACTGACAACCCTACTTGTTGTTCATGAACCGGGACGGTTCACAATAAGTGGGGAGGAATGTAGCGGGAGGGCCGGTTCGGCCCTCCCTCCTCGCTGAAGCGAGGGGTGGTTGCGCACCACCCCTCGCGTCAGCGAGGGCTGGCCGGCGGCCAGCACTTCGCTGGCCGCCAGCCAGCTCGCTGTCGGCCGGCTGGACGGCCGGCGGCCGGCCAAGCGACCGGCCGGCCACCAGCCGGCCAGCCGCCAGCCGCCGATCGCGGCCTCAGCCCGATCGGCGGTTGAGGGGCCACGAGGGCCTCGAGGGCGAGGCCTCCTGGCCTCGTGCCCTCGCCCCCCCTCGCTCTCCTTGCAAATGAGCAAGAGAGGACGAGGGATAGGGGGAGCGAGGGTGAGGTCGAGAGAGCTGGCGCGAAATCGCCAGTGTGCCTCGCACGTGACGATTTCACGCCAAAATAGCAAAATGGAAATTGAAGTTCGTTTACGATGAAATTCGACATAAAATAAACGGAATAACTCGTGCGAACACACGAGTTCAAGGTAAAAACCCCTGGTTTGGGTCCCAAAACCCGGGGTTTGGTTAAAAACGGAAATGGGCCTCCGGAGACTCGAAATATTTGAGTCTCCCTGCTCTGGGTCGTTGATGACGATTGCCCCTCAGTCTTGCGAAGGGGGTAAACCCATGACGCAGACTCAGAACGCCAGTCTGCGAACTCCGCGGACGACTTCAGAGCAGGAGCTGGAGGCTCGACCCGTTACAATTCTGATCATTTATAGATGATAAACATAATTGTGAACATAATATATAATTGAATGTTTTAGGCATAAAAAATCCTATAACCAGGGTTAATGTTCACACTCATTGGGTACAACTTTGGAATTAGTTTGGACGAATGTTAGAATCAGTAGGGTAGGTTTGTAGGATTTGAAAAAATGATCCATGACAAACACATCCATTATGGAAGCGGCGTGTCTCAATTGAAAGGGTTGAGGTAACCATTTGATCCCTCTCCTTGGACTTACTTTCTAAGGACCTACATTATGGTTCCATTGTTAGTCACCAAATGGCCTACTTCCATTAAGATTTGAATGTGTAGGCTTGTTTTTTGTGCACCTGCTCCTTTAATCTTGTCATTTGGACAACCGAGGAGCTCTTAGGCTTCATGACACTGTTCTTTGTTTTGTGTTTTGGAGATTCCAGGTAGTTTTTTTATTGTTTTCCACTTGTTTGGATGATGTGTTGAGTAGATGCATGCTCTCAGGAGAGAAGTCTGTATCCCTCCTTCTCACTCATTTTATGTCTAACTTCTACAATTTAAGTACTTCTTCACCTTCACTCCACCTTGTTAAGCACCGTTTATCACGTTCTGGTCTATTCAGCATACCTCAAACATTGAATGTTGCTTAGGGGGCTTTCTCCATTCCCCCGTGTTTTACATAAGCACGTCAACATGACAACACAAAGGGACATGGGTTGTTCATAGGGATGATCTATGGAGCAGAAGACAATTTGGGAAATAAGGAAAATTGGATAATCTATGTTTAGTAGCAGGTGTACTTCAATGACTAGTGTTGAACATGTAAACTGTATATGTATACACACACACACACACACACACACACACACACACACACACACACACACACACACACACACACACACACACACACAATAGTGAGAAACACAATGAGGCATATGCTGGGTCTTGGACGATTGCACCGAGTGACGTGTGTGATGCCGAATTGTGAATGCATGCTTTGAGAAACTCCACAGAGAAATCAAAGGATTTTGATAGTATCGAGTCATTGTTTTATAAAAGTCTAGCGATGTCAAGAAGTCAACCAAACAGAATAAATGAATTGATATCGTTTGTGATACTTTCATAAATATTTCTAGAGATTGGTCAAAACTGTTACGATCTGTTGAAGCAAAACACCAGAGGTCAGGACAATTGGTCAATATACCCTTGGCCAAATGGCGTAAAAATCTTGAAATTGATGCGCGGTACGACATAAATGTGAGGAAAAACATACCCACTCTCAAAGTTTAGGGACTCTTAAATTTCTAGGACGTAACAGTAGTGCACCAACTTGGCATGGCTTGAACACAAGCTTTAGGCCAGGTAAGTGGGATGGCAAGAAGACTTTGGACGGTTGGCTATAATTTTTCTCTTCATCACTCATTGGTTCAAAGCTACCTGGCTTCACCGTTGTCTGTTCAACGTCCTCCTTTTTGTATCATACCATAGCGGCACTAGAGGGACAACCAACAAATTAAACACAAGGCAAAAAACTTGCTTGAGTCTTTAGCACATGTCCACCTTTCAAAAGTTTGCAGACTTTAACGGAGCAAGCGCACAATGTATTGAGGTGTAGTAACCAAGAAAGACTATGTCAATGGAGGATCAGCAGCATGCGATCAACAATGCTCTTCAAGCAAACCAGACAGTAGTGAAAACTTTCACGGTGAATGGAAAACCACCAAATGTTCTGACGACGAACTCAATGATGGATCCATTGGGCTCGAAAAAATTTTCACCCCCACAATTGCGCACTGGTCTAACACCTGGCACGATGAGAGTCATGGGTCAACATGCTTGTATGAAAAAGAATCTATAATAGACACTATCAGAATATGAGAGCCTCCACACCCATTTGCTCCAACAACTGAACGCAACGATGGAGGAGCTATTAGATTCACACGTGCAAGGAGTAGTGCTTATCGCGAGAAATATTCAACTCTCAAGTGAATCCCAAGTTGGACTGGTGCTCCCTAAGCCGTTCAATCCTACAAACTCCAAAGGCCCAACGGTTGGGAGTGGCTGCCAAGTTTAGCAATGTACTTCACCACTATTGGGGTCAATAATGACAAAAAAAATTGACCTCGGGGCTTTGCCTTTACACGGCACGACTTTGAGTTGGTCGTACAATTTAAAGACCATTCAATAGTAGTAGGTGACCGGCAGAGTAAGATCAATAGCTTGTGCGACCGCTCTCACATCGTCTTCCACAGCCATTTTACCTCTTGAGCTTATCAATCCAATGTGGCACACCTCTCTGAATCCACAAGAAGCCTGGATGGAATTTGCATGCCCCATACTCGCATGCTTTGGAAAAATGAGCAAGAAGTCTGATGCACGATACGGGCTTCAATGCTAGCGTAAGAGAAATTGCACAGTGTTTTGTGAAATCAACACCGACAATGGCCTTGCCTTCGACAAGCTTTGTATTCACTATAACAACATACTCAAACGCGCCATTTAGCTAGTAATCACCATATTTGGCATTGAAAACGACATTCCGTAAATGATCGTAGCAGAAAATCGCATTGAAACCACTGACTACAACGGTCGGATACAGGAATCCAACGGTTGGCCTCAACTCACATCGTGGAAGAGGAGAGTCGTAGTTGATGGAAACCTTGTATTCAATCGAGATTGACGTTGTCGATGAATGTGCTCAACGGTTGTGCTAGACTTATCAAAGGCCAGGACACACCTCGCGTGAATCTCAGAAACAACATCAACAAGCCAAAAAGGAGGGGAGGAAACTATAAGGAAAATTGAGGAGTGGGGAAACTACAAAGAGTTATAGTAGATGACGGAACTCCTCTTCGGTCAAAAATATTTTGCGCCGACTGATCGCCCATCTCAATGGCCCACATCGATGTGCACAAGGATTTGGTAGATTACAGAGCCTGACAAGGGGTACGCGGACGACCCACCGGCATTACTACGACAAGTACAACCGAGGGGTTGCAAACATCGCATAACATCACTGGAACAACTAGATACAAGAGATACTCATTGTTTCGTAAGAAAAAGCAAGGTTTTGAAGCTGTGTTTGCATATCAAAATAGGGGTGTTTTAAGTAAAATTCGTTGACGACCGAGTACATATCCATCAACTTTTTGAATCTCTCCTAATGCAAATCAGAGATCTACATGACGCAATAGCTGAGAAAACCTGTCAAATGAGTGACCACAAAATAATCCTTGGACGTTATTTCTTACATTGACAAGATCTACAGATAGACTAGAGTAGATGAGTAGTGTACGTCAGCATTAATGGTTAAAAGTGACACATGCATCTGATCAAGCGAGCCACGAGCGTTACAAGAAATAACAAACATAGAAGTAGCAGAAGAAGTTGGAGCATCCGTAAAATGCAAGCCAATATCATTGGATGTGGCTAAGAAATATCTACAATAGGGAGGAGAAGTGTGCCTAGTTGATGTGGAAGCAAGGAAAAACAAAAAGATTTCAACAGCAGACGCAACCACAATGGCCTTAAAAACTGACAAGTTTGTCACCATCCTATGGATTTCGAAGGAGTTTTATTTTGAAAAACTCTAGAGTTACCTCCACAAAAAAGCATTGACCACCACATTGACTTGATTCTTGGTAGGAGACCAATGGGGAAAGGGACCTATGGGAGAAGCAACCATGAGTTGACGAAACTCAAAAGGCAACTAAATGAGATGCTCGGTCAGGGATGCATTGGGCCATTTGCGTCACCCTTCGCGCCACCTATACCTTTTGTAACAACAAAAGCCGGCAAGGTGTGGATGTGCATGGATTATTGAGTTTTGAACGACATCACCATCAAGAATGGCTGCCTTCTTCCACGATTAGAGACAATTTTTGGTCCAGATCCGCGAGGCGAGAATTTCCACCAAAATAGAACTATGTAAGTACTATCATCAGATCCGCGGTGCTGATTTGTATGTGAAGAGGACAAAAGTCCAAACCAGATGCGGGCACTTCCAGTTCAGGGTCATGCTATTCCTACTCATCAAATCTCCTACAACATTCATCACGGTGATGAATAACATGTTTTCGCCATACCTAGATGACTTCATCGTCATATGTCTTAATGACATCCTGGTGTACAGCCACACCGAGGAGCATAATGGGTGTCTCCAAAGTCTTTTTGAGATTTTACAAAGAGAGAAAATTTACAAGAAATCATTGAAGTGTGACCTTTTTTGCCGCTCGATCGAGTTTCTAGGTCACATCATCGGCAACCGACAGATTACCACAAACCCAAAGAAAGTGGAGGCGGTCGTTGATTTGATTGACGCCAACCAACGTTCCCAATGTCCAAGTACTTTGGGCATTCATTCAAAACATGACGGTGCTACTTGCACTACAAGCAACGCATCGTTTGTACCAACCACCACACACTCGAATTCTCATAAGCTCTGCTAAGTTGAGCCATAAAAAACTCGATGGTTTTGAGTTCCTTGAGTCTAATATTGACTACGAAACTGAGTATTGACCTGGAAAAGCAAATCCAATGGATGCTCTAAGCCAGAAATCAGACCTCATGGTCGATATGAACATGTTTCTTGCCAAATGGGACTTGTACCTAGCAAAGAGACTTGTGAAGGGTTATGAGGATTTCGACGGCTATAACAAGACTAAGTTCTAGCTCGACGTCCACACAAAGGAGGATGATTCATCTACCAGGTCTTCTTACCATAAAAGAAAGAATCACAATGAATCTTATTGGAGGAGTGCCATGATAGTGGTCTAGGTGGACATGTAAGCGAAGAGAAGAAATTGGAAAACGTATGTAAATTGTATGAGACTTGTTGACGGCAAAAATCTCAATTCACAAGGCCACCAGGATTACTCTAACCTCTCCTTGCAATGATAGAGCTGTGAATACACATCGGCATGGATTTCGTGACAAGGTTACCTACCACTCCAGAGGGCAACGAAACCATCCTTGAGGTAGTGGACCAATTTTTTAAAGTGTCGAACTTCATTCCAATGATGACCATCATCGTAAAAGGCACCACACGCCTGTTTCTAAATCACATCGTATAGCTTGACGGCGTGCCACGTACCATCATCTCTGATGAAGGTTGCCGCTTTGCTAGTTGCTTTTGGTGTCAATTGATTATATGTTGTGGTAGTTCGATCCATTTATTAATGACATTGCATAACCAAGGGGATAGGCATACCAAGTGGACCAATCAGATGCTAAAAAAAATTATCTGTAGTTGATACGAGTCGTATGACACTCATTCGACTGTAAAACTATCGCTTGCCAAGATTATATACAACTATGTAACTTCCATGACAATGGGTAAAATTCTATTTGAGGTGGTTTTCGGCAAATGTTGTGCCACAGCAACATGAATCTGGAGCCTGAGCAATGTTCCTATGTTGACATCCACCGATGGGACTTCTCTTGCGTTTGGGAGGAAACACGACCGTACCTTGTAAAATCACAAGTAGCCATGAAGCAAGCAGTGGATCAACATTGTAGTGATGATGTGTCTAGCACTGGAGATCGCATGTTGCTCAGCTTGATGTACATAAAAATATATGGCAAGACTTTGCGAAGGACCCATCTAAGATCAAGTGAATGCAAACCCCAGATGCCACTCGACTTTGCCTACATAAAAGTACGGCAATCCAAAAAGTCTTCCATGTCCGCAAGTTCAAGCACTACAAGGACCTCAGCAAGAACGTCTTTGGCGAGGACGTCACTCCTTACCCTCTTATCCCTATGGACATAAATGCAGATTCTATGATTGGAGACATCCTCAGACATCGAGTGCATGGAAAAATGACCAAGTATCTAGGACAGTGGTATGATTACGACAACACGAACAACACGTGGAAGCCCTATGAGAACCTCCAAGACGTCAATTATCTTACGAACAGCTACTCCAGGTGTCACTAGCCTATGTTTAATAACACGTCAAGGTGTCAAGACGTCACTGCTAAAAGGGAGGGAAGTTTTACATCCTCCATGTACACAAGTCCCTTGACTTTGTGAGTGGGTATTTCTGTCCTTATATTTATGGTCCACCGAACAAAGACCTCAGGATTTGTACATCGTTTGACACTTGGAATTTCGACCACCTGTCCGACTTATGGTGTTTCTCCCCCATGGGTTTTGACACCTTTAACCACTTCCTAGAAGGGTTGACTAAAGTATCACGGACTATATCGATGTTTTGATATTGTTTGGTTGAATTATTGAATTTTCTAGACTTCTAAAGAACCACGCCTCAACATTCGTGAAACCCCCAACTTCGCGACGGAGTTTCTTGAAGTGAAAACTCAAGATATGATGTCATGTGCATCGTTGGACTCGAGCGCCCAAGATCCAACATATGCCTCATTATGTTTCTTTTTGTTGTGGCTATACACACTTGACATGCTCAACAAATGTCATCAATGTACACCTAGTACCAAATCTAAATTTTCCAGTTGTCCTAATTCCCCAAATTATGTTTGGCTCTGCATCTTATTTTTATGAACCACCCTTGTTCCGCTCACGTAACAGCTAGAGCGATGGATGCATTGTGTTAGGATGTGTTTGGAATAATTCTATTCATAGATCCAGATTCTGAATGGACTGTAGTAAATGGCCAAACACACACTCAGGCTGAAGTTGGTCGTCCACATTCCAACCCTAAATGTTGCCTACTAGTGCTGTAACATCCGAGTAGAAAACTGGGTTCAATCTTCAGAATGTAATGAACCGAGTGATGCGACCAAGTAGGAAGTTGACATCCGCTAGTAAGATGAATTTTAACACACCCATAATGCTCTAAGGGAGTTTGTTGAACATCTTCGAGGCTATTCCTATAGTTGCGATGCTTGGAAATTAAATTACAGGGCCATCGAGGGCCCGACGAGTTGACTTGAGGCTGGGCACATAGTTTGCGAAGAGGGAAGCCATGAACTTCCATCAAGCCCAAAGATTGATGGGCTTGAAGACCGTCGACGGGCATTTAAAAGGTCGCTCAAATTTGAATATCGCGCTTTTTTGTTACCAAATGTTCGTTTACAATCACATAAGTCTAAAATGTGTAAGGGCTTGCTCCAAGCACGGACGAACAAGTGATCGTGTTATGTACCAGACGTACATGAGTCCCTAATCTCTCCGAGTGGGGATTTTTGTTATGACACAAGCAGCCCATCGCATCGGGAGACCACGATATTCACTCCGACGGTCGAGGACAAACCGACCAACTGCCCTGCCCTTAGTGAACCTTCCGGAACCTTCCGAAAACTTTGACCACTCTCGCAAATCTACGACATAAGTATTACGACCTTCGGACAACTTCTCGACGCACTGAGACAAATATGGATTTATGAAGGTGCATCTCGCATCTTCATCGTCGATTCTCGAAGACCCCCCACTTCTCGGCGGACCTTTTCGAATCCGACCACTCAGAACGCGACTCCGCACGCGTCGCTCGACAAACAACCCAACGACCTTGACTATGGCTCATTCTTAACTCGACACTTGTATATATATACATTAGATCGTTTCGACACTCATCATGGAAGTACACTTATCAAAAAGTTTAAATTACTCATTTCTCCCAAATTCTAAATCGTGTTCTGTCTTACAACTTCTATCTGTTCACCATGTACGCTCCGTTCGGCATAACAGATTGGACCCATCGGCCACCGTCACCAGTCTGGACGTGATGGCCTTGATCTAGGAGAAGTCGAGCGCCAGATTCCTCTCCCATGTTTCTCCCATTTTTTTGTTTCCCGCCATCGCGGACATGAGAACTGTCTGGACATCCTCTGAGTGCATCGCAAACACGGTTTCGCCCATCGCGCCTAGTCTGCCGCAGAAGTCTCTAGTAGGTTTGGATCAAGCCCGAGCCCACTGTTGCACAGTTTCTCATTCCTCGGGCCACAACGTGTTGAAGTTGGTTGCGGAGACGAGGGTGACGAGGGCGGACGGGAAGGTGGAGAGGAAAATCGTGAGGGCTGGGAAGCCAGATCCGGGAGTCGAGGACAGGAGGGGACAGGACAGGACAGGAGAGGAGAGGACAGGAGAGGAGAGTAGAGGTTACAAGTCTTCCGCGCGATGCCGCCCTCTTGGCATGACGTGCTACCTCCCGGCCTGGGCCTCGACATGGGAGCTGCCGCAGCAGCAGCGGCAGCGGCAGCGGCAGCAGGGGGAGGAGAAGGGAGAGTAGGCACAGACGCAGAGGTGGAGGCGGATGAGGCGGCTTCTCGCTTCCCTTTCATGCTGGCGTTCGCTCTTCCTCTAGCTATTCGTCTGCCGCCGCCTGCCGGTGTGTGCGGGACCGCACTCTGTGCCTGTGTGCTTGGGCTTGCCAGTGGCCTGCCGTCTGTTGCGTGGCTGTGCTTACGATGTCTGCACGTGTGCGTCCTACTTCTTATGTCTTGGCGTGCCTGCACCCGCGCGCGTGCCTTGTGGCTGTGGCTCTCTCTCTCTCTCTCTCTCTCTCTCTCTCTCTCTCTCTC
>SZWC01000952.1:132784-158902 GCA_023375785.1 Penium margaritaceum
AAAAAATTAGTTGCTCACACCTAGAACAAGTAGCGGTAAGGAATGGTGAAGTGGAATATCACTTGAGCATGGTGAGCGACTCCCACCTCAAGCACGACACTCAACATGAGGTGGAAGCCACCCCTGGGGTGGAGCCAGCCCTCTTGGAATGAACCAAAAGCGGCTGCTACTAGAAGAATTCAACAGCATGATCCCTGTAGGAACAGGAGCCAGCATCTGGCACAAACCAACTAGGCATGCAAATATCCATCATCATCATCGTGAAGTGTATGTGGGCATGCCAACCCGTTATGAGCAACTAGCCAAGTATCGAGAGTAAGAGAATAATGAAAGTAATACATCTGTACAAATGCACGAGACTATGGCTATGTGCATGGCAGAGGCAATGGTCGCTGAGAAGGGAGAGATCCCATCATGCTTGAACAAGTTGCTGCCTCTTGTGACCGCTTAATGTGTATCGCAGCCATATTAATTTACTCTCCTGCAGAGATGCATGTGTGAGGAGATGAGTGGACAGCGATAAATTGTATAATAAGGTCAGCATTTCATGCACCAAACCAACACCCCCCTGGCCCGCAGAAAAACAAGCATCACACGCAAAGAACAAGAATGTACACAACATGGGAGCAACAAGGGACACATGATGCAATAAATCAGGTGCAGGGGGAATGTGTGTGAGGCCAACAGCATACACGGCAGACTAGAACATTCCAGGCGCAAGAGCCTTGATGAAGAAGTCAACACACTGTAAACGTGCGCCATCCTAGATGATTTTCACAATGCCAGAGGCAATGCACTCACAAACAAAGTGGTAATTGCCATTGATATGCTTGGTGCAAGGGTGATGCATGCCATGGTACTCTGTGATGGCCTTAATTCTCTGGTTTTCGCAGCGGAGAGTGATTCAACGAATGGGAATACACAGTTGTTGAAGCATGCAGCACAACCAAACATTCTGACATGTAGCTGAGCCGAGAGCAACATACTCCACTTTCCTGGAGATCCGTGCCACACAACCCTGTTTCCCACTCTTCCATGACACGGCAGTGCCGCCGATCTAGAAGTTGTAGCCAGAGTGACTACAAGCATCGGCATCGTGTGCCCAGTAACTGTAGGTGCATTCAACGACCAAGGATTGTACCCTATAACACAGTCCAACACGTGCTATAGAGAGGGCGTAGCAAACCACGCACAGACTAGTCTCGAGATGGTGCATGTACAGGAGCTGGGAGAACTGTGATAGGAAACTCACAGTGATTGAGACACCAGCTTGAGTCATTGTAGCAAGGTACGTGAAAGAGCCAATGACTCGGAGGAAATTAGTGATACCAACTTCCCTCCCTTACTGGGTCACGTTAGTGTTTCTCAGAAGTCATTGACCCACTGGGGTCATAGGCGTAGAAGCAGTCAGGAATGCAAAATATAGAGGAGGAAAATGGCCCTCCCATGCTAAGGTGCGATTAGGACGGTCACACTGAAGTTCCATGCCAAGGAAGATCCAGAGGGTACAGGCCACTGCCAGCAAAGGTTGCAGCAACACAGCTTGCCATAGAGGTGTCAAGAGCACTGTGGAATTCCTCATGAATAAGGGAGTGGGCAAGTGTAGTGCTGGGGAGGTCAACGCCAACACCAAGCCCATCCAATGTGGTGGTGCTGAGACCTCGAGCACAAATCCCTGTGTCACCAGAAACTACTCCATCATGAGAGCGGAGGGCAAAAAGTTGACCCCCACGAGTGTGGGGATCTGGTGGCGGCACGATGGGTTCGGTGAGAGATTGTGGGCTGAGTGGAGACTGGGTAACAGGAAGGTGAGAGACAAGAGGAGACTGTGAATTAGAAGGAGATGCAAAGGGAGGAGGCTGGTAGACCTCGGGTAGGAGAGAAGGAGAAGCAAGGGATGAAACAGAGGGATCAGCAGGGGTGGATACCAGTGGCACCGACAAATCAAAGGGGGGATCAGGAGAAGAAGAAGCAGTAGTGGAGGAGGAAGAATGGATGGTGTCATCAACAACAGTCAAGGAACCAAAGAAAATGCAGGAAAGACCTCCTACCTAAACCAAGAGAGAGGGGAAATAAAGTTTGCAGAGGACAAGCGATAAAAATCATGCTCGAAGAAAGACTCAAAGAATACGACGTCAGGAGATGCAATGACACGATGATGAGAAGAGTCCTAAAAACTCTAGCCCTTAAGATTTGGCCGATACGTGAAGGAAGATGCAAAGACGACCACGACTTGACAAATTGCCTTCCAAGAGGTCACAAGGGAGCCAAATAGGGGCGACACAGTCCTAGACTCGAGGTGAAGATCGGCGAAATGACCATGCTAAAAATTTTAAGGAGCGATTTACAGAGAAGTGGAATATGGAGAACATGGTTTCACACCCAGGTCATATAGGACATGACCTCAAACGGAAAGAGGGGGGTCATACTTGACCCGGAAAGAAGGGACATGACGCCATTAGCAAGAGTGCAGTTCCAACGATCAGCGATCCCATTTTGTTGGGATGTGTAGGAAGTAGAGGAATCCATGCGCACACCACGAGACGTGAGGAAGCCAGAATTAGGACCTAAAAGCTCACCACTACGATCGGAGTAAAAGACATAGAGGTGGCGCTGATAAGCACGTTCAGCCTGAGAAAGTTACGTTAATCTTGCGCTGCAGGAAAAGACGCAATGAAATCAAGAGAAGTCATCAGTGAGATAAAGCACATAGTGGTCAAGGCCACCAAGGAAGTCATGGGGAAGAGGGCCCATAATACCAGCAGGCAGAAGATGAAGAGGGTGGGCAGTCACATGATGAGAGGTAGAGAAAGGAGATCTATGCATCTTTCCTTGCACATCCTCAAGGCAGTCAGATGTACAAGGAAGGGAAAAGAGGAAGAGTCAAGAGTATGTGCCAGGCAAAGGCGCCGTAGGTTGTTGATGACAATGGTGTGGATGTGGCACATAGGGTGATGCAGAAGACGTGTGTGCTGAGGGGATAGGGATGGTGCAATGTGAATGAGAGCAGATATTGCAAAAGACAAGGGTAGGAAGAGGGGTACACAGAACAGGTGGTCGTAACGTAGGCCATGTAGCACCATGCGACCAGTGGACTGCAGCAAGACACTACCAACACAAAAACTGGAAATGAAGTCAATGCCCTTATCATCGAGGGTGGTCACGGAAAAAAGGCTAACTTCAAGATCAGATACGCACAGCACGTCTGGCAAGAGAAGTTTCTTGTCAGCGCCAACAAAGTGAACAACAAAGACATCCAAGAAGGGAAGCAACTGGCCACAGAAAGTGCAAACAAATAAAAAAACGCCAATAGGACCAAGTGAGATGAACAAGGAATGATAGAATGCCATGTGGTGCGTAGCACCAGAGTCAATCAGCCAAAAATGAGAGGAGGAGCATGCAGACGGCAGAAACATGAGAGAATGCAACAGTGCTACAAGAGAACAAGGGTGAGTGGCCAAAAGTGGTAAGGTAGCAAGGCAATATAACAGACTGCCAATACTCAACCATTGTCTTGGGTCCTTTGGTGAGAGTCTAGCAGAGGCAGAGTGTTCTGTGGCATGTTGTTCAGTGTAGACGAAAGTTCGTGAGCCGAGTGAAACCTGGGTCATTGATCCTCGTACCAACCATGAAAAGATATCTCGTCGTGGTGAATATTTCGTGCTCAGTCCCATTGTGTGTGTTCACTCCATTTGCACAAGGTCCGCCCAGCCGTTGCCTGCCCATAAAGTTAGGGTAGTGTGGTTCAAAGGTGCGTCTAGCCCCTTGTACATTCATATTGTGCACTTTTTCCATGCTCTTAAGCTCACCCTGCTCTCTTTACATGCATGCGCCAGGATGTGTCTTACTATTAAGCACTCTACTGACTATGCCATAGTGATTGCTTTCGTCACTCTTATTGTTTTTCTTCGTGCCTCAATTTTCCATGGAATATATTATGTGTATCATTGCGCTCTCTCTCTCTCTCTCTCTCTCTCTCTCTCTCTCTCTCTCTCTCTCTCTCTCTCTCTCTCTCTCTCTCTCTCTTTGCCTCTTCTTCCTTCACATTTGTGTGTGTGTGTGTGTGTGTGTGTGTGTGTGTGTGTGTGTGTGTGTGTGTGTGTGTGTTACCATTGGCATTCTCTCCCTCTCTATATCACCATCATTTGATACATTGTTCCCTTCGCCATTGGAGCTCGCACCCAGTTTCCAAGCTCATGCGGACTCAGCCAGCCCTTAGTCTTGATGCGACTTCCTTTGAAAAACCATCAAAGATCGACTTTCTCTTCTGTGCTCAGAATAAAATGCATCAGTGTACTTATCCAAAATCCACTTTCCATGCTCTACGTCTGCTTGAGTTGGTCCACTCAGACCTTCTCGGTCCCCTTTCTGTCAAGTCTCTCAGATCATGGGTCATATGTTTTCACCCTCACTGATACCTTCACCCCAATGTGGTGGTCCTACAGCCTCCATCACAAGAGCGATGCCACCCTGGTGGTTTCCCTGTGGCTGGTGATGTCCAAGTGCATGTCTAGTCACACCCTCCACACATTCCGCTCGGATCACGTGGCGAGTTTCTTAGGTGTGAGCACGGTGTTTTTCACCAACTCATCGCTCCTGCTACACCGTAGTAGAACAACCTGTAAGAGTGCTAGAACAACACCATGGAGGATGCAGTCCATACAATGCGGGTTCAATGCGGTCTTCTGGAGTCCTTTGCCTTTGAGTGCTTCTCCTACATGGCGTTAGTCTGGAACCGCCTGCCACATGCTCCTCTTTAGGATCATGTCACACCGTACGAGCTATAGTTCAACCATCATGACGGCTTAAATCTCTTTAGCATCTCGGGCTCCCTAGCTTATGTCTAGTAAAAAAAAGGACAAGTGCGGTTTTAAGGTCTCACCATAGGGTCACATGTGTACCTTCCTTGACATTTATCCACGGTCGAAGGCCGGGAAATTTTGGGACTTATATAGTCACCACATTATCGAGTCTCAAGACGATCTTTTCTTTTAGAGTCTCACCTAGCGCGACCTGTCCAGCATTTTGTCGCTGGACGCTGACCATGTTCTTACGTTTGTGGCTGTCCTACGAATAGGGAAATCTAGACTAACTGCTGGATCTGTCCGGGCCTCTTCACCTGGGGTCCGATCACCGGCTGATGATGATCTGGCCATTCTGGTCGTCGGTCCGGTGGTCACGTTGGTTCCCCTGGCTCACCTGCTTTTGTTCCTGTGTTAACTTCCCCTGACACACTTGCTTTTGTGCCGCTTTCAGTTCATCTTGGCACACTTGCTCCTGTTCCAATGTCAGTTTCCTCTAGCATACCTACTCCAATGTCTGTACCAGTCCCCTCTGGCACACCTGCTCCCTTGCAAGTGCCAGTCCCATCTGACACACCTACTCCCGTGCCTGTGCCAATTCACGCTTATACACCTGGTCTAGTGCAAGGGACAGTATCCCTAGTGACACCTGGTCCTGTACCTACACCTACTTACCTGGCGCGTAAGCAAGTACCTGTTTATGGTCCTCTTGCAACCTCTCCCTTCCGCATAAGCTTGTAGCCCCTGCTGCTTGGGCCCAGCCACCTACCCTGCAACCAGAGATGAGAAACTCAGCTTTGGGTGACTGACATGAGCCCGGTGATCATTTTTTACCACAGGTCTCTAAGACCAAGCGGACAGCTGACTTGGCACCCAAACGACACACTTGGAGTGTTTAGAATGACGAGTCTGGCACAAAAGGCCTTTGGCCTAGGTATCTTAGCTGACTACACCGAAGTACACCCAAGTTTCCCTATTGGTCATGATTTTATCTGCCAAGAGTTCTCAATCACAAGAAACATCGCAATTGACCTCGTCGTGATCAGACCGAGTCCAGAGGCATGTGTTGTTATGGGAGCCACCGGTCTAGGCGGTGATTATGTCATCATGATGACTTCATATGAATTTGTTTATGCCTCCATTGCATTCTACATGAAAAACCATGCAAAATCGACCCAAGAACCGGGTCATTCGGTGCAGGAATGAGAAAGCTACGGCCATGCACAGGTGGGAGACGCACCTCCAGAAAAAAGGAGACGTACCGGTTCGACCCCGAGCACAGTGGAGCAACTTTCTCTCCCACAGTAGCCGAAGCGCCCCTGGATGGATGGTTAGCCAATGAGGTAAGGTTCATTGGGGTCCATGGGCACTTCAGGATGGAGGCTGGAGCTGCATTCGCAAGCAAGGGTGCTTCGGGCGGCCGTGACACCCGTTGGCGGTGCTGCCAGCGGCAGTCACGCGTGGAGCACTCAAACAGCCATAACTTAGCTGTTTTCCATGGATTAAGGCGCTCTTTGGTACGTTGGAAAGCTCGCAATGCGTACTACATGATGCATGCATTATTTGCATCATTTCACGTTAGCAGAGGGTTTCTAAAAGCCAAGGGTCTCTTGGCTGGCTCATACGGGCTCGTATATAAGGAAACCTATGGATCGTTCTGAGCATGCCAATATTACCTAGAGGCTATGTACACTGCCTTGTACTGATCTATCAATTCTAAAGGATTCATTCCTTTTCCAACTCTCTTTGTGTTCTAAGTATTATCTCACACATGTCCATGTTATCTTACGAGTCTTTTGTAGCGCACTTTGGTGCAAACGCCGCCGGGAGAGTCGCACGACGGGAACCTCGGTCACTAGCAGCGGTCTTGCTGCTAGGAGAGGGTCGTGCGACATCTAAAGGGTTGGCCCACACACCAAGGGGTCGAGGGTGGGAGGTTTATCCCAAGGGCTCGGTGTGTGCCAGTCACGCCGGGCGCCCCTTGGTTCACATTTGGTATCAGAGCCCGTGGACGTTCCTTCAGCTTTGCGTGGACCCTGGGGAGGGAGCAGATCTACCACAACTGCGTTTGGCCAAAATTTTTTTGTCACAACCAAAAGCATGGCAGTAGCGGCATACGACCAGGCCTATCTCATGGAGGAGATCCGGCATGCTCTAGATGAGTTGTGTCAAGAAAACCACCAGCTGCGTCCGGAGGTTGTGGTGAGGTACGTCGGCCAAGGAAGCAGTGCGTTGGAGGGTGTCGCATTGGCTTCCGCACCTGCCTTTCGACGGCCAAAGCTGAAGGAGCCAGAATTCTACTCCGGCAAGGGCAGTGTGCAGGAGTGGCTCTTCACGGTGAATTCTTACTTCACGGTATTGGGCGTTCCCGTGGGAGATGCCGCGAGACTAGAGTATGCTCCTACGCTGCTCCAGGGAATGGCGCTGCAATGGTGGTCGGCGTTGTGCCGGCGGATCGCCGCTGGGTTGCCGGATGGGCTGGGGGTTGGACCATGGCTTCAGCCATTGCTGAGTCTACCGCTAGAGCGGGAAGTGCAGCTCGGTGCGCGGGCGTGGATGGAGAAGCCAGAGACGTGGGAGCAGGTCGAGACGATGCTCCAGGCACTTTTTGACCTCCCCAAGTCGCACCCAACAAGATCAAGCAAGTCAAGCAAGGATTACTCCAGGAGTACATCACATGCTTTATGGCTTTGGCGGTGCAGATCGACGACCTCTCGGACGCGGAGGCGTACGACCGTAACCATGAAAGCCTGAAGCTACACGTACAACATGAAATCGTGGTGCTCGGGTTGCGGACCTTTGCGGAGTTGGTCTCAGCGGCAGAGCGCATCGATGTGGTAAGCTACAATGCGCGCCAAACCAGCTATGCAACACAACCACGGATGGAGCAGCCGGGTCAGGCTGTGCCCATGGAGGTGGATGCAATCTAAGCCGGGCAGCGGGGCATGGGCAGACAGCAGGGACCGAGATGTAAGTGCTAGGCTTGTGGCAAGGAGGGACATCGCAAGCGGGACTGCCCCAAGCGTAAGGCACAGCAGGGAAACGGGCAGCAGCAGTGAGGAGGGGACAACCTACTGCTACAAGTATTTCATCCACAAAGGATAGAACCAGCACTGAAAGGCTTTTGCCGATTAAGGAGCTACCTCAAGTGCTATTGTGGAATGAAGGTGAGACTAGGCAGTTTCCAAGTATCATCCTGGAGCTGGTTCTTGAGATTCCGGAGGGGAGTTTCAAGGGTCGGAGGAAGCTATGCGGGCTGCTGGACGATGGCGAGAGCCATAGCTTCTTCAACGACAGGTTGGCGACGAGGTTGGAGCTTGCACGGCAGCCGAGGACGTCGGCTAAGGCTTGGCAGGTGTTCGGAGTGGTGGAGTACGGCAAGTCTCTCGTCAAGCACAAGGTCCACATGGGTGAGTTGGTGTGTGACATGGAGTTCCACACTTGCTCCATGGATAAACATGACTGCTTGATTGGCCGGGATGGGTTACACACCTGGAATCCAAAGTGGACTGGAGGTGCAACCATGTGGCCGTGAAGGCGGGCGGGAACAATCTCACTTTGCCATTGTGGCGAAGTGTAGGGAAGGAGTCGGACGTGGTGGGTGCAGGGAAGGAACTTTGCGTCATCAACTTGCAGCGGTTGAAGCGGTGCGAGCGCAAGGGTGGCCAGGATTGCTTCGCATGGTTACGTCCACAACAAACAGCAGAGAAGATGATTGCAGCGGTTGAAGCAGTAGACCGGCAGCTGGTGGAAGGCGCGGGAGCTTCCGGAATTGGGGAGGTGCTCAAGGATTTTGGGGACGTTTTTCTTGAGGGGTTGCCAAAGGGGCTACCGCCACGATGCAACGTCGACCACAAGAACGAGGTGGTGCCAGGGTCGTCACCAACGGTGCTGTCTTACAACCGCATGAGCGACACGGAGCTTGCGGAGCTCAAGAAGCAGTTTGGGGAGTTGGTGGACCAGGGCTTTATTTGGCCGTCGGTGTCTCCATACGCGGTGCCGATGCTGTTTGTCAAGAAGAAATCTGGAGAGCTGCGGATGTGAGTGGACTACAGGGTGCTCAACAACATCACGATGAAGAATCGTTACCTGTTGCCACGGGCCAAGGAGCTGTTCGACCAGCTGCAAGGCACGCATGTCTTCAGCAATCTGGATCTGAGGTTGGGGTATCACCAAATCCGCATTGCGGAGGAGGATGTGGAAAAACCTGTGTTTTGGATGTGCTATGGACACTTTGAGTATCTCGTGATGCCTTTTGGGCTAACGAATGCTCCTGCCACGTTCATGGCATTGATGAACTGGGTATTCCATCCCTAGTTGGACCAGTTCGTGGTCGTCTTCCTTCAAGACATCCTAGTCTACTCACTGACGGTGGAGGAGCACCAAGAGCACCTACGGATGGTGATGGAAGTGTCGAGAAAGGAGCGGCTGTTCGCCAAGCTCAGCAAGTGTAAATTCTCCAAGCAAGAGGTCGAGTTCTTCGGGTAAATTGTCAACGGGAAGGGGATCTGCATGGAACCAAAGGTAGAAGCAGTAAGGGAGTGGCCAGAGCCGGTGTGTGTGTTTGACATCCAGTTTTTTTGGGGATTTATGAACTACTACCAAAGGTTTATCCGGGGGCACGCAGTAATGGGAGCACCCTTGAAAGACTTGCTCAAGAAGGGGCACCAATGGGAGTGAGATGTAAAGGAGGGACAAGCCTTTGGAGCAATGAAGGCTGCCATGTGTGAGGTACCGGTGTTGGTGCACCCGGACACGAGCAAGGAGTACGTGTTGGCAATGGATGCGAGCGACTACACCATCGGCGGGGTGCTGATGCACGAACAAGGGAAGGGGTTATAGTCCATCACGTAACCAAGAAGCTGAAAAGGGGCTGGACTCAACTATCCAATCTATGAGAAGGAAATGCTTTCGGTGGTCCAGGCCTTGAAGCAGTGGAGGTGCTACCTTGAGGCATGGCGGTGTGTGGTGCACACGGACCACTACACGCTCAAGTACCTCAAGTCGCAGCCGAACCTGAGTCGTCGTCAAGCACGATGGATGGAGCTGCTAGAGGGCGGCTTTGACTACAAGATCTAGTACAAACCAGGGAGGATCAACCCAACGGATCTTCTTTTGCGTCACCCGAACTTGGGCATACATGCGATCACTGTGTTGGTGGGATTTCTGATTATCCGCAGCCTTTTTGCTCATTGGGATGCGGAGGACAAGGACGTTTCCGTGAGTACGGTGAAGGGGTGCAAGTGGGATGGCCAGTATCGGCGGCATGGGAAGGAGAACCAAATTGTGGTACCGCGGGGTGCGTCATTGCGACAAGCATTATTGTAGGAGGCGCACGACTCGCACTCCAGTGGTCATTTTGGACACGACAAGACCTTCAAGACGCTTGTGTACCAATTTTGGTGGGCGATGATGGGGGTAGATTGCAAGGAGTATGTGAGCAGCTGTGACACGTGCCAAAGAATCAAGACACAGAGGGCACGGGCGCCAGGAGAGCTGCAACCGCTACTGGCGCTGGAGCGCCCGTGGACGGACATCTCACTGGACTTTGTGGGGGGTCTTCTACGGGGCGCAACGGGCAACACCATGGTGCTGCTGGTGGTGGACCAGTTCAGGAAGATGGCGCACTTTATTCCATGTGCGAAGAAGGTCACGACAACAGAGATGGCTCAACTCCTCTTGCAACATGTCATCAAATGTTACGGGGTACCAAAGTGCATGGTCTCGGACCGCAACCCGTGCTTCACCTCTCGGTTTTGGGAGGAACTCTTCAAGAAGCTGGGCACCCATGTGGCTCTTTTATCGGCCTACCATCCCCAAACGGATGGCCGAACTGAGCTAACCAATCGGACTATGGAGTAGCTGTTGCGGGGGAACTTGGAGCCGGATGGTGAGGGATGGGAATGCAAGCTCCCGGTGGCTGAGTTTGCCTACAAATCAGCAGTGCATGCCTCGATGGGATGGCCTCCCTTTGAGGTAATGTATGGGGTGCAGCATGCATGTCCCTTAGACATGGCAACGGGAACGGACCTACCCGCTGTGCAGTAGTTTGCAAGTGACTTCACAGAGGTGTGGCATAGCGTACGAGATGCGCTTCGCAAGGTGCAGCAGCAGATGAAGTGGCAAGCGGAAAAGCACCGGACAGCTAAGAAGTTCTTGGTGGGACAAAGGGTACTGCTGAGCTCACAAAATCTGCAAATGGCATGGGTGGGCAGCGACAAGCTCAAGCCTTGGTCGGTGGGCCCTTTTCCGGTCAAGGAGAAGCGGTCCATGGTGAGCTACAAGTTGGAGCTGCCTAAATACAACGGGATCCATCTTGTGTTCCATGCTTCTCTCCTCAAATCCTACAAGGAGCAGGATGTACGATTTGCAATGCGGGGACAGGTCCCTCCTCCACCGGTCTTGGTGGAGGGTGAGGAAGAGTACATGGTGGAGAAGATTCTCGGGTCAACGCGACAACTGGTGGCAGTATCTGGTGCACTGGCTTGGCTATGGGCCTGAGCACAACTGCTGGATTCTTGAAGCTGACTTCCACAGGGGCGGTGCAGTTCATACAGTCCTTTGAGCATACCAAGAGAACACTAGGACGATGCTCCCTCGGAAGGGGGGATGATGTTATGGGAGACGCCGGTCGAGGCGGTGATTACGTCATCATGCTGAATTTATATGCATGTTTTTATACTCTCATTGTATTCTACGTAACAAATCGTACAAAATCGGCCTAAGAACCGGGTTATTCGGTGCAGGAACGAGAAAGCTACGGTTGTGCAAAGATGGGAGGCGCACCTCCAGAAAAAAAGGAGACGTACCGGTTTGACCCCGAGCACGGCGGAGCGACTTTCTCGCCCACTGCAGCCAAAGCGCCTCTGGATGGACACTTGGCCAATGAGGCAAGGTCCATTGGGGTCCATGGGCGCTTCGGGATGGCGGCTGGAGCTGCATTTGCAAGCAAGGGTACTACGAGTAGCCGTGACCCCAGCTGGCGGTGTTGCCAGCGGCAGTCACGCATGGAGCACTCAAACATCCATAACTTAGCCGTTTATCCACGGATTGAGGCATTCTTTGGTGTGTTGAAAGCTCACAATGCGTACTATATGTCGCATGTGTTATTTGTGTCATTGCCCATTAGCAGAGGGCTTTGAAGTGCCGAGGGCCTCTCGGCTGGATCATAGGGGCTGGTACATAAGGAAGCCTATGGATTGTTCTAGGCATGCCAATCTTACCCAGAGACTCTGTACATTTCCTTGTACTGATCTATCAATTCTGAAGGATTTCTTCCTTGCCCAACTCTCCTTGTATTCCAAGTATTGCCTTGCACACGTCCATTTGATCTTAGAAGTCTTCCGCAGTGCACCTTGGTGCAAACACCGCCATGAGAGTCACACCTAGCAGCGGTCTTGCTGCTAGGTGAGTGTCGTGCAACATCTCAAGGGTTGGCCCACACACCAAGGGGTTGAGGGTGGGAGGTTTTCCCCAAGGGCTCGGCGTGTGAGTGTCACGCCGGGCATCCCTCGGTTCACATGTGTCTTGGCCATCCAGACCTCTCTCTTGAAGGCGCCTGATCCAAGCACATTGAAGGAGACACTCCAAGCACACGATGTAGAGCTGTGGCATGCTTCATGTGAAGATGATCTTAGAGTCGTCCGTGAGCAAAATATCTTCGACCTTGTCAACCCCCCCAAGGATGTACAAGCAAAACGGGTTTTTTGTAAGGAGGTGAAGCATGACGGAATACTAGATCGCTACTCGTCCTATTGAAGGCCAAGGGGCCTCACAGGTTGAGGGTGTAGATTTCACTCACACCTTTGTATCCATTGTCCCTATGAACACCACTCATACTTTGTTTCAGGTTGTTTTCCACCAAGACTGGGAGTTGCACAAGATGGATGTGAACGTGTTTCTCCATGTCACCCTAGAGGAGGAGATCTACATGGTCCATCCACTTGGCTTTGAGATTGGTGAAAAAATCTGGCACCTGTGTAAGGCCCTTTGCAGCTTGAAGCAGTCACCTTGGTGCTAGAACCGTGAGATCACCAATGCAGTAACACACAGTGGTTACGTGCAGGATGACGTTGACCCGTCCCTCTTTTTCATGTGGACATCTGTGAGCATTATATCCATCCTAGTCTACATGGAAGACATCCTGATTACATATCCTTTGATGGAGGCCGTGAACAATGCCAAAACAGTTCTCCGGGTTGCACAGGATGAAGGACCTTGGTGCCGCAGCTCATTTCCTTGGGATGAAGATCGTGCACAATCATCAACAGTGAACACTCCTCCTACATCAGGTACATTATGCCCACGTTCAGGGATAGCGGGTTGCTAACCTCCTTGGTGTAGTTCCTTCAGGCACCATCCCCATCACAATTGACAGGCTTGATGCCTTCAATGTGGATGATCTAGCACAGCTTTGGGAGACAGTGGATATGACCTTGTTCTTGCACCTCATTGGCTCTCTTATGTACTTGGCCACAACCATATGACCCGACATCGCCTTCACCGTCAACCTCCTTGCACAGTTCTTGTAATGTCTTGGATGAGAACCATTCACCCTGTTACACAGGTGAAGCGGTATGTGGATTCGACATCACAACCCAGACTCTGCTTTCAATGGTAGTGTCCTGTGGTACATGCCTACACTCACAAAAACTCAGCTTCTAGCCCTGATGAGTGATGTTGGATATCTACGTGTTCCTTCTGGATGGCATTGTTATGCCATGGTACAAGGGCAAACAGGGGTGCATCACATGTAGCTCATCACGGGCTGACTTTCATATGTTGGGTTCTAGGGTTGCAGAGGCGGTGTGGCAGCATCGTTTGTTCCATGAGTTGTATGAGTTTGTTTCTTGCATCCTTATACACTGTGAAAACCAAAATGCTCTTACGACCATAGAGAAGTCCAATGTGTTTCATGCACGCACAAGGCACATTGTTATTGAGCATCACTTTGTGCATGCTCTTGTGGGATGATGAGTAATCTCCATCTTCTGGGCCAGCACACACATGTAGCGGGTTAACTTCCTGACCATTACACTGGCACGCAGAAAGCTCATGGTGGCCATTCATTGTGTCATGATTAGCCCTTTGCCCGAGTACTTAGAGTAGGGTGTGTGCATATTGATTTTTGCACATCTTGTTGTGAATGTTTGCCGTTTCTTCACATGTATGAACATGCATTCCATCGGGTCATGGAGAAATGTTGTGATGTAATCCATCCTCATCCATCTTTACTGCTTACTGTGACCACTCGGTCATGTCCATGCTTGTGCAGATCCCTTTTGATGACCTAGTTGGTATTGGATCACCAACGAGTGGTGGCCCCATGCACCCGTAGCTACCACGGAAATCCACGTGATGACTAAGGCACACGTTGCAGTTTTGTGTAGTGTCTAAAGCTTTCTCGATGGATTGGCCTTTCAGCCTGATTTGCATGTTTCTCACTATGTGCAAATGATCAATGCCAAACCTATGTGTATGACCAGAAGTAGCCTCTAACTGGAGGTATTGCATTCGTATGTTGTGATGGTGTTGCATTTGGATGTGCGCACACAAATTTACAGCCAAAACAATGGTTTGGGGCCAGTTTTAGGACAAACAAGCAATGTCGCATGCGTCACCCACCGTGCGCCAGAATAAATATTTATGATTTGTGCTTTTCAGTTGTCATTTGTCTATGCTAGGCATGCAAAATTGAGATTGAGACGAGATTTCTAGACTTCAAACTCGTTTTTCCCACTTCAATCATTTATGCCCAATGACCCCAAATCCACACAAATGATAATTAGTGTACAGCACTATAACATATGGTGAGGATTCTTTGAAGAAATAAACCTGGACAGTTGACAATGTTTCCTATGAAGTGCTTACTACAATCACGTACACAGTAATTTTTATGTACATGACTACAAGGATTTCATGGAACATTCTTGAGAAATGGATGCCCTTAAAAAGGTTTTGAAATACAAGATCAAGAATGCATGTTCCAAATCACTTCAACATTTATTTTTCTGAATTCAAACCCACCATTGTACTTCGTAAACAATCTTGTTATATACGAGCGCATAAGTGAACCCATAATGTAAACGCGTAGCTTGGACATTATGCGATGATATTGGTGGCTTGATGTTTGAGAGGAACATGGTCAAGTGGGACGTCCTGCTCCTACCCCCCCCCCCCCCCCCCCCCCCCCCACCCCTCCCCAAGTTGAAGTATATAGGGGGTGTATTCGGAAGTGTATCTGGAGGGGGGTCGGATTAGTACGCAAGTCTATCAATGCACGTGTGTACATTTTTGGTATATGCTAGATAAACCCCTCAATACACTCCCCCAATACACTAGTGGTGTCTTGGAGGCAGGGAGTTGGGGGAGTCCTGTCGGGGTGCCATTTCTTAGCTCGCAGCGTGCTGACAGCAATCTATGGGCATGAGGAGGTTATTACTCTTTCTCTTCTATAAGAAGCGTCGAGATGTCAAGGTCGATGCTCCGGATCTACGTTTGTCACATTAAAAAAAAAGACACTTGTGTTTTATTTTGGTTGTCTATCCAATACACTCACATATTCACTCACCCAATACACTTTCCACTTTCGAGGGGGGGAGGGACTGGTGCGACTAGTCCCCTCCCTCCAAAGTTGAAGTGTATTGGAGGGATGCAATGGGAAGTGTACCTGGAGGGAGGTCATATTCGTACACAATTGTACAAATACACTTGTGTACATTTCTCAGGGTATGCGAGATACACCCCCTGATACACTCCCCCAATGTACTAGAGATGTCTGGGGGGAGAGAGGGATCCAATCGGGGTGCCGTTTTTTAGATTGCACCGTGCCGACGGCGATGTATCGATGATTTCCTGATCTACGCTGCAGATCTATTTTCATATCATTCAGAAAAAAGTACACTTGTGTATTGTTTTGGGTGTCCATCCAATAGATTTTCCACTTTTGAGGGGGGTTGGGGGGACTAGCCCCCCCATCCCCCCCTCTGAAGTCGAAGTGTATTGGGAAGGGGGAGGGGGTATTGGGAAGTTTACCTGGAGGGAGGTTGCATTAGTACACAAGTGAACATATACACTTGTATAATTTTTTTCAGGATATGCAAGATACACCCCCCAATACACTCCCCCAATACACTAGAGGTGTCTTGGGGGGAGGAGAGGGAGGGATCCAGTCGGGGTGCCGTTTCTTAGATCCCACCGTGCCGGCAACGATGTATCGGCAATGTCAAGATCGACGATCCGGATCTATTTTTGTCTCGTTGAGAAGAAAATATACTCGTGTATTGTTTTGGTTGTCCATCCTATACACTCACAGTTACACTCACCCAATGCACTTTTCACTTTTGAGGGAGGGTGGTGGGACAAGTCTCCCCCCTCCAAATTTAAAGTGTATTGGAGGGTTGTATTGGGAAGTGTATTTGGAGGGGGGTCACATTAGTACACAAGTGGTCAAACACACTTGTGTACATTTTCAAGGTATGCAAGATACACCTCCAATACACTCCCCCAATGCACTAAAGGTATCTTGGGAGGGAGGGGGGACAGCTAGTCGAGGTGTCGTTTCTCAGATCGCACCGTGCCAATGGCGATACATTGGAATGTCATGATCGATGCTCCGGACCTGTTTTTGTATCATTAAGAGAAAATACACTTGTATATTGATTTAGTTGTGTATCCAATACACTCATCAATACACTCACTAGATACACTTTTCACTTTTGAGGGTGGGGACTTGGGACGAGTCGCCCCCTCCCCCCTTCTCCAAAGTGAAAGTGTATTGGGGGGTGTATTATGAAGTGTATATGGAGTGTTCTAAATTTTTACACAAGTGTGTAAATACACGTGTGTATGTTTTTTAGCATACATACAATGCACCCCCTGATACACTCCCCCAATACACTCCATGTGTTTTGGGGGAGGAGGGGGGAGAGGGGACCACAATCCGCTTCAAGCGAATGACGTTGGGATTGCAATCAGTAATATTGACCGCTATGTAGCAGAAGTCGATGTGGTCTTCAGTAGTACCACAACCCTCGGGAACATTACGTAAAGAACCAAATGACACTTTCTCCTACGAAAAGCAAACCACACTTCGATATAGGTTTCAATCACATGCTATGTGTGGCATATATATCCAGTAAGACTTTGGAGGACATAAATAGGTTGCCTTAAAAACCTTTGAATATATTCTCAAATAGACAGAAAATATGTATTAGAACTTAACCAACAATAACTATCATTTTCTTTGGAAAAAATGTTACTTGTTCACTAGGAAAAAATGTAACAAATCCATACACATTAGTGAACTTCTAGGAAGTGAAGACAATAAGGGAGGAGTATACATAAGTAATGGAGTGTACAAAAGTGGGGTGATTCACCATAACTCACTTCAGTATGAGATGTCTCGTCCAGGGTGTTGTGATGTGAACCGTCCCAATTTTTCTATGCAGCTTGCTCTGACGACTCGGTTGTGTTCATGCTCATGCAGATCCCTGGTGCGGACCCAGCTGGTGTTGGAACACTGATGGGTGGTGATCCCACCCACCAGCAGCTCCCAGAAAGCTGCTTCAACGTCCCGGATGCTTACTGGGGTGCTTTACAGTTTTTCTACAGTCCGTAACTTTTTCTCCGTGGACTAGCTCTTGAGCCTGATTTGCATGTTTTGTATTTTTTTCCACCGATCAGTGCTGGAACTATGTTTGTGACAAGTCATAGTGTCCGGCTCAAGAAAATGCATCTTCAGGTTCATACAATATTGCATGTGGATGCCTGTGCACATAGTTATGGCCAAAATAGTGGTTTTCGGGCAAAATTAGGCAAACAGATACTGCCGCATGTGTCATCTTCCGTGCGCTGCGGCAGGTATTTATGCTGTGTGATTGTCATCTTTCAAATCTCTCTGCATTGCTAATCCATTGGATCTTTTGAGACTTTGCGCGTCTCCCAAGCCTAACCCTTGTTGTTTCTTGCACCTGCTTGCTTTTTAGCGCGCCAGCTGACTGGACAGTGTCGCCACATTAGTAGCAGCAAGGCTAGGAAGCTTCCAATCTGTTTCTCATGATGTCAGTGCAGCAAGGCATCCCTCACTGAGCTTCACATTTGAGATGCAGCAGTGGCAGCAGCTGTGAGAATAATTGATATAGCGACGATCCTAGGATGACCCACCAACCCACAGTGACCCGTTGTAGCAGATTGTAATAGTGGAGACACCTTTGCAAAGAAAGCTATAATCGCATCACCACTTCCACCACCATGAATGCAGCAGAGGGTCTTCCAACCTTTTTCAGCAGAAGTTGGTACATGTGATGCCCCTATACGGTCCATGCATCTTCTTGGAAGTTTCAACCAGCTCGCACCTACCACCATCTCGGATGTGTGAGAGCGTGACAACCCGGATGACCACTGTTTTAGACAAGTAAGGGATCTTTATAGATCCTTGGTCATAACCTGTCCGTCGCATCTGCTCGCGCTTTGCTTCGTGCCTCATAGACTACAAGAAACGAAAACAGGATCTCAGGTCAAGAATTTTATGGATTTTGGGTTGTGACAAAAAAACGAGACTAATTTGACCCATTGATTAGGTTGTTTTGCACAAACCACCACCATTACATTAAGAATCATCTGTTGCATTATCTCTCCAAGTTTCACTTGATTTGGACAACCTTCATGCTAACATCGTCATTGTGGGTGATGACATCATCACTAACATAACATTTTTTTTACCTGGACGTCAAATTTCGTACACGTGTAAATCCCTCAAGAAACATAGTCTGGTTTTCAATCCGAGCATTTTTCTGTTTTTCCCTTCTGAGCGGCCCACATGGCTTCAAGCGACGACAGGAAGAAGGGGCATGTTGCTCCTTCCGGCTCTGGCTTTGTGGCTGAGACATTCAGTCCTCGCTCTCAGGTCATCGTCTCCCTAATCCTGGTGCAGGAGGAAATCCGGCAGTAGCAGGTGACGCAGGCGGCCACCCTCGAGGAGATTTTTACTATGCTACAAATGATGCAGCAGTCCTCTCCAGCCTAAGACGGAGCACTTCAGCAAGACGTGCATGAGCAGGATGAGCAACAGCAGGGCGTGCAGCATCAAATTCCACCTGGAGAAGACAGCAGCAGTGATGACAACGATGGCCGAAAGTAGCAGTCACGAGGCCTTGGAGTGACCGGTTGCCAGGTTTCTAGCCCTCGGGTGCGAGAGGCCGTCGAGGGGATGAGCAGCCTCCAGTTGGGTCAACGGACCATGCCCGTACATGATTCTGGGTTGCCTAAACCTTCATTTTCGATGCGCCGCTCTCCTGACGTGTCCTTCGGTGGGCTTCAGATTCCCCGTGCACTTGAGCGTACCCCTCAGGTCGCCTTTCCCACGGATTGGTGACCGAAGGATTTTGAGACCCCACCACCACGCTAGGATAGCGATGTTGGGTTCGACACCTAGGTGACCCTCTTCCAGGTGCAGGCTGATGCGGAGGGTGTCTTGCCATATTACTTGAGCAAATATCAAACGGCCGACCCTCGCCAGGCGCAGGTTGCACCAAGAGCCATGCGCTGCTTGCTCTACTTCCTCCTTGCACCAGGACATCGTTGTCGAAGTCCGTCCATTCCTGGGTGCCCCTCATCCGGGAACCAGAGCGGACCCCCGCTGTGGCCAGGAGCAACCTATTAGTACTACCAGTAGCGGACGGCAACACGTGAGGCTGCCTAGGCCCATCATGCGAGTCCACTGGTTTCCGCGATGTCTGCCTCACCGACAACACCTCTCCTCAGAGCCCTGCCTCACCATCCTCTCCATTGCCCTCTTCCCAAGGTGTGGCCGGCACTGCACAGGGAAAAAAAGGGAAAATGGATTTGTAGTAAGGGACAGTAGTAGCAGCCGCAGCACCAGCAACTTCTGTTGCATTCGGGTGATGACGGTGGAATTTCAGTCCGCTGCTACAACTGTGGAGGCCCATCATGTGATTCCACTAGTTTCCGCAATGTCCGCCTCACCGACACATTTCTACACGGAGTGGGCATATCCTCTCATCTGGCCTTGGATCATGCAAGGCCTTCAGGTTGCAAGTACCCAGCCAACAGCTGCCTCTAGCACCACTCACATCGGCCGCGCAACCACGATAGCAGCTGACACTCCACATGTCTCCAGTGACTCTGATCCCACAGACCCACACAACCGCATCATCACCTTCATCACCTTCTGGCGCTCTACACTCATGGAGGTGTGAGAGTGTTAACACAGTTGTGTGGTCCGTATTCTGCTTTTCCTGTTGCCTTTGTAGCCTGTGATGATGCGTTTGGGGGAGCTTCAACTGTCTGTGATGACTTGGGGCTTTATTATACATATTGGTTGGACGAGTCCTAGATTCATGCTGTCTGACGTGATTATGTTGTCCCTGCTGAGCGTCCAGCAGTTCTGTGGCCCGTTGCTCGGTGTAGATGACGGGTCATGAGGGGAGTGGTACTTGGATCATTAACTCCAGTGCCACTCACCACATGACTTGTCGTTGAGCCGACTTTTTTTTCCTCGCATCCGCTGTTGGGTCTATTCGGCCTTTTTGCATAGGATCTGGTCATTCCTTGACAGTCCAGGGCATTGAGATAATATGCTTTGATGGTCCGTCTGGCCCCCCTATACATCTCTAACGTGCTCTACGTTCCTGCTGTGAAGTTCAGTCTGCTATCTGTTCATGCCTGCACTCTGATGGGTCTCTTTGTTGAGCACTCTGTTGACTTTATCAGTGTTTCCACTTGTGATACTCATGTTGCTATCCTCAGTGCCTCTGTCGTCAATGACCCGTATCGCGTTGCTCACCGCCCTCCCTCCATGCCTCCCTTTTCCTCTTTTGGGTTCTTGTTTGTGACTGGCGTGCTCTCTCTCGAGCACCAATGCTTGTTGCATCGCCGCCTCCGTCACGTGAGCTAGGACAATATGTTCAAACTCCTTTGGATTCAGCAAGCCCTTGGTCTTGATGCGGCTTCCTACGAGAAGCCGCCCTAGACCGCTTGCATTTTTTCCGCCTAGGGTAAGATGCATCATTGTACTTACCCTAACTCTAGTTCCCAGGCATAGCATCTGCTAGTGTTGGTTCAGTCGGACCTCCTTGGTTCCCTCCCAGTCAAGTCCTTCTCAGATTCCGGTCGATATGTTCTCACCCTGACTGATGACTTCACCCAGATGCGGTGGGTCTATAGCCTAGGCCATAGGAGCGATGTTGCCTTGGCAATTTGTCTCTGGCTGGTGATGGCTGAATGTCAGTCTTGTCACACCCTTCACACGTTTTGCTCAGATCCTGGTGGCAAATTCTTACACAGGATGGAAATCTTCTTTTCTCAGCACGGTGTTCATCACCAACTCTCAATACCTGCTACACAATAATGGTGTATCCAAGCACTGGAAGAACAAAGTGGAGGATGCAGTCCATGCCATGCGGTCTTTCTTCGAGATTTCTTTGCCTTTGAGGGTTTCTCCTACGTGACGTGGTTCTAGAACCACCTGTCGTGTGGTCCTCTTCGAGAGCATGTCACGTTGTACGAATTGTGGTCCACCTATCATGTAGATCTCTATCTCTTGTGTCTGGGGTTCTCTCATGTGTCTTGTACACCAAAGACCAGCAAGGGTTCAAGGTCTCACCTCAGGGCTGCATGTGTGCCTTCCTCGACATTTCTCCGCAGACGAAGGCACTCTTGGGACCCCGCTTGCCATCACATTATCGAGTCTCGTGACGCTCTCTTCTTTTAGGCTCTCACCTACCGCAGTATGTCCAGCATTCTGTTGCTGGTCGTGAGCCACGTTCCCACCTCTGTTTCTTCCCGAAAAATGGGGAAGTCTAGTCCTTCGAATGGGTCTTTCCGGGGATCCTTACCTGTGGTCCAGTCTCCAGCTGCTCATAATCCAGCCACCATGGTTGTGGGTCCAGTAGCCTCATCGGTCCCCTCTGGCACACTTGACCTTGTATCAGTGTCATTCCCCTGTGGCACACCTGATCCAGTGCCAGTGTTTGGCCCCTCTAGGAAACTTGATCCTGTATCAGTGTCCATTCCCTCTGACACATCTTTGTCCTTTGCCTCTCTCCATTTCCTCTGGCACACATGGTCCCGCACCGGTGACAGTATCGCCAGTTGTACATGTCCATGAATTTCATGAATCCTCTGCCTTCCCAGTGATTCCACACCCTCCCACCATCCTGGTCTATTTGGATGACCTCTTGATCGCGTCTCCTTTGATGGAGGCCATGAAGGGGGCCAAGGCAGTCCTTCAGGGTCCCTACAGGATGAAGGAGCTTGGTCTTGAAGCTATGTTCCTCAGGTCGGAAATTGTACTGATCGTCAGTGGCGGACACTCTTGTTGTATAAGGCACATTACACATGCATTGTGGGGGAGCGGTTTGCTAACCTCCTTGATGGAGTTCCCATAGCCTCCACCCTTATGACACCTGACGAGTAGGATGCTCTGAAGATGGATGATCCTATAGAGCTGGGGGAGACAGTGGACGTGACCTTGTACTTGCGACTCCTTGGCTCTATGATGTACTTGGCCACGACCACATGACCCAACATTGCCTTCGCTCTCAACCTCCTTACACATTTCTTGCAGTGTCTTTGTGCAATAGCCCTTCCCACAATTGTGCGAGTGGTGTGGTACGTGGTTTCCACAAGGTACCTTGGACTCTGCTTTTGACAGCAGTGTTCGGTGGTTGTTGTTGGCTACATAGACAGCAACTGGACCTAGAGTCCCCATGGACGTAGTCTGACAAGCTACATGTTCCTGCTGCATGGCACTACTGTCTTATGAAAATTTTGGCTCTTATAAGAATTCTACAAGTTCGTCCATGTGTCCTTAAAAGAAGCTCAACCGTGTATAGGAGAATCACCTTCAAAATTATGGGAAAGTGCCAAAATTTTCCCCTAGAAGGCTCCATACTAAATAATGAGAGATTTTTTTTTTTTCTGAAATCCGGGGTGCAACGTTTAGGCTAATTTTGAATATGTACATGAAAATATATGTAACAGTGCAGAATGACAATGAAATGCAAACTCAACAGCACGGAATCACACGTCGCACACGTTATAGGAGCCTTCAGCGACAGCTGCGGTCGGACGGACATCCGCAAATTTTCTCATCTGACGACTCGAACTTTAGTGTTCGACTTTCCAAGGCATGACATGAGAAGACTGTGTACAAGGACTTGAACACTGGGTGAAAGCTGATTTTCCACTTTTTTTCCAACAGGGGATGGGAGACCTGACAAAATATTACAGATGACCCATTTTTTAGTGAATATTAGTACCACTAGATTCCTTTCCAAACTTTCAGCGACAGTTGATGTCAGTACGGTAGCTTGGCACGGACATGTAGTAGGCTGACTTCCTGACCAAGGCCCTGGCGCGTGTAAAGTTCATACTGGTCATTCCTTCTGTCAAGCTTCGCACCCTGCCTGAGGGTGGCTGAGATTGGGTTGTGTGAGTATGGACTATTGAACAACCTGTTGTGCACTTGCATCAGTTTTGCAAGTGCAGAACATGGATCTGCACCGACCGTAGCGTCCGGCTTAAGACCCTACATCTCTAGGTTGAGATGGTCTTGCGTTTGGATGCCTGTGCGCAGAGTTATGGTCAAAATAGAGGTCAAAATGGCAGCACCACGTGTGTCACCTGCCATGCATCGCGGCAGGTATTTATGGTGTGCGCTTGTCAATTGTCATTTCTCTCTGCATTGCAAAGTTATTGCAGCTTATGAGACTTTACGTGCCTAGATAGCCTAACCCTTGCTACTTCTTGCACTTGCTTGCTTGCTTGTATGCCAGTTGACTAAACGATACCGCCACGTCTGTAGCAACAAGGCTAGGAAGATTCCTAGCTGCTTCTCACCGGGTACAGAGGACGAGAAATATTGGTCTCGAACCGACTTGCATTTTTCTGGTCTTGTTCTCGCTCACGTCTGGAGAAATCTCGCATCTTGCACCATGGCAAGGGGTGTGTGCAACGAGAAGGCGAGCTGCCGGAACGGACCCTCTTTGCAGTGACTTCACTTTGACTACGGGCAACATTTTCAGAAGAGAACGGAAAAAAACCAAAGTCAACATCGTTTTCTCAGCAAACTTTCCAGTTCAAAAGTCAAACTCAGATTCGAAGGATAACACATCAATCCTTTGCCACTTGACTTGATGACTGCATGCCCGGACCACCGGATACGAAGAATCTCTACAATTAACCAGCGGTGTTCGGCACATGCAACCAGCTTACATTGAGCAAAAAAGTGAATACAGAGAGTGAATCAAGTGTCTTCGGTGATGTAAAAGAAAATATTTCAGAACTCAACAGAGTGAAAGTGACATAACTTCATTACCGTACTGATCTTTAATTTCGCCCTTTTCATTTTAGGTAATTTTGGAAATCTCTACTTTCGCTCATGGTTTTGGGTGAAGGCATTATTTGGGTAGTCCCTTTGCTTTCGCCCAACAAAAATGTATGATCTTTGAATTTGCCGACGAACCGAGATCATCTCCTCCAGCCTCGCTCGATGGCCAGGATGGAAGGTAAACCTGGGATCACGGAACCGCGAGCAGTCCGTGATTGCTCAATTGTCTCTTTCCCATCGACATGTTTTAGATTCGCCCATCGACACGTCAAATGGGGGCGCTTCGATTGATTAGGCTACTGAAAAGTGAGGTCAATGGATCTGCATGGTGCTTTCTTTTCATCCACTTGTCAGCTGCCCACAACCACCCGGCGACTTGCAGCCTGCAGGATTGAGCGCTTTCTCCAAAAGGTGTCGGCCAAAGAGCGGTTGCGTCGCCTTTCCCAAGCCGTTCGCCACGGCCCGCCTCCACGTCCGACCCCCACGAGAAGGCCTGCTGGAAGACCCCGAAAAGCACAAGTCCTTGGCGTGGACGCAACCGAAGCGCCCCAGCCAGCGTGCGCAACTGCATGAACGTACGGAGATGCTGCCACCACCATTTCCTCTCCACTGTGCCTGCCGTCCAACGTGCCACTCGTCTTGTGCGGGCCCGTGCGAAACGGCGGCCAGAGACTCCTGGATGACAGCCTTGGCTGCTCGCAAGACCATGAGGCTGCAGCCATGCGTGCGTGGGTGCAGCAGCAACAGCAGCCGCAGGTGGAGGATATTGCTCCGCCCTCTCCGGCAGTCCCTGCCGGACACCCGGTCAGACGTCTTCCAACCTATGCTGAAAAAGGGAAAGCAAAGGTGGTTGACAAGCCACCCAGGGCTTTGACAAGCGGCATGCCACGGACGAGGCTGCGCACCGGAGCCCTCCGCATTGGAGAGCTGAAATCACTGGAGCCACTGGGCAGTGTAGCTCCTCTATTAGCGTTGCCAGCAGCGATAGCAGCAGCAGCAGCAGCATGAGCGACAGCAGCAGACCCAACAGTGACAGCGAAAATGACCGTGGTGGCTCTGTCCAAGGCGAAGATGACAGTACCGACACCGAATGCATGGCACTGCAAGTGTCCAGCAACACGACGACGAGCGACTCGGGGAATACAGGTGGTTCCGTGAAGAAGCGTGGCAAATATTGCGATTGGTTTGGCTCAGGCCATTTCAGAACGATCTACAGGGCAATGAAGCACAAGAATACCGCCTACGCAGCTGTGAAACACCTCCAGAAGACATTCCGTACCCCAGATGGCTACTACGTCNCCGTGAAGAAGCGTGGCAAATATTGCGATTGGTTTGGCTCAGGCCATTTCAGAACGATCTACAGGGCAATGAAGCACAAGAATACCGCCTACGCAGCTGTGAAACACCTCCAGAAGACATTCCGTACCCCAGATGGCTACTACGTCTTCGATAGCCTCGCCGTGAGCACGGTGCGCAGCTGGTTTGAACCAGGGACGCTGGTCCTGAAGCCGTAGTACGCAGAAGCTATGGTGACCTCGCTTCGTGCAACACCGTCGGCCCCCATCTCCATGCACAGGAAGCGTAAGCACGGCTTCCAAGGGAAACGCGCATGGCTGGAGACGCGACCGGAGATCGTGACTGAAATCAAGCAGAAGTTGTGGATGCGCGGGCAATGCCCTGAAAAGCAAGACCATTCGACGTGAAATCCATGACGTCATTGCACGCCACACCCCCGACAAGCTTGAGCGCTTGGGATCGCGCGCTTTCGGCCGTCCATGGGTGCGCAAGTTTGTGCGCAAGGAGCTGGGGTGGTCTTGGCGGTGCGGGACCACAAGAAGTTACCCACGGATTGGGAGGCGTGGGTGCTGAAATTCTGTCAGCGCGCAGCGATCATGGTGACTTTGTACAAGGTCAACCCCTTTTTCGTGCTCAATGGCGATCACACTAGGGTGCAACTCATTCCGT
>SZWC01000952.1:162358-182070 GCA_023375785.1 Penium margaritaceum
GTGTGTGTGTGTGTGTGTGTGTGTGTGTGTGTGTGTGTGTGTGTGTGTGTGTGTGTGTGAATGGAAGAGGTCAAGAGGTCACTTGCGTGTTTGACAGACAAACTAACACTCCCCCATGACCCACAGACAAAAAGCCCATACACCACACAGAGGAGCACAATACAAGAGACTGACAAAGGACGTCAACTCAGCCAGGAGCATTGCGCGCACGCAACAAGCCAATTGTATGCACAGCTGCCATGAACATCCCACTGCCCAGAGCTTTGGTAAGAAATTCTTCACGGTGCTGATGTGTGTCGACCCAGACGACCTGTGTAGGCAGTGGCAGAGTGCCGACATACCCTCACTACTGTGCTGAATCAACTATTACAGCAACCACAGTCATGGCGGAACAAGAGATTGGTGAAAAACGTGATTAATTGAGTAGCGAGAGAGAATACCGAGAGTAACAAGCCAGTGACCTCTTAGCCGCGGTTGATTGGGCCACCCACTCGAAGAGTTCGAAGTGGGGCCCAGTCGCCACCCCGGGGTCGAACCAATCCGGTCGGCCAAAAGGCCGCCGTGGTTTCTCACACCTCAGAGCGACTGAGTGTGTGGCCTCGCAGGATCAGCAACTCGGGCAATAACCAGACAACAAGCATTGCATGCAAGATGCAAGAATCATAAACCACACCGACCACGAGCGTATGTGGTGCATGCATATCTCAGTGTATCTCTCATGTTTTAGTCATTACATGGCTTATCACCAAATGTTTGAAGCAGTAAGATGTCAGCTCCATCAGAGCTGAGCATGGTCGAACCCAACAATCTTGCACCCGACAGAGGCGCCAGTGATGCTTGGCTCCATGGCTTCTGTCATGCTCAGTCTTCAGTAGGAATGGTGTGTGTGTGAATGGAAGAAGTCAAGAGGTCACTTGCGTGTTCGACAGACAAACTAACACTCCCCCATGACCCACAGACGAACAGCCCATACACCACACGTAGGGAACACAGTACGAGAGACAGACAAAGGGTGTCAGTTCAGCCAGGAACATCGCGTGCACGCAACAAGCCGACTGCATGCACAGCTGCCTTGAACATTCCACTGCTCAGAGCTTTGGTAAGAAAGTCTGCACGCTGCTGACGTGTGTCGACCAAGACGACCTGGACCTCTCCTGCGGCAATGCGCTCACGTACAAAGTGGTGCTCAATGTTGATGTGTTTTGTGCGTGAATGATGCATGCCATCATGCTCAACAATTGCCTTGGTGCTTTGATTGTCGAAGCGCAACGTGATGCAACGGATGGGCACGCGCAGCTACTACAGCGAGAAAGCCAGACACTCTCACACGTACCTGTGCCGAGAGCAACGTACTCAGCCTCACTGCATCTACGCGCAACACAACCTTGCTTACCGCTTTTCCACGAGATGGCGGTTCCACCCACGAGAAAGATGTAACCGGTGCGACTACGACCATCTGCATTGTGGGCCCAGTCACTGTCAGTGTAGCCATCAATCACCACAGAGGGTTGTGATCTATAGCACAGTCACATACGCGTAGTGGAAAGTGCATAGCGAACGACACGCAGTGCACCCTCGAGGTGCTTGTGTCGAGGTTGTTGAGAAAACTGAGCCAGGAAGTTGACTGCAAAGGCCACATCCACTCTAGTGGTGGTGGCGAGGTACATGAGAGACCCAATCACACTGAGGTAATCGATGACATCCACAATCTCCCCCAGCTGAGCCACGTCGAGTGACGTCAGAAGACGCTGTCCAGCTAGTGTCATAGGTGTCGAGGTAGTGGGGGTGTCAGCAAGCATGGATGAGAAACCGTCCCCCAGGCTGCGAATGTAGGCAACTTGATGGACATGCTGTGTCCGGCGTTGACGGTCCCGCTCAAGCTGCATCCCTAGGAGCACCCAAGCAGGACCCAAGTCTTTCATTTTGTAGGTGGATTGCAAAAGGTTTTTCACAGACAAGACTGAAGAGGAACTGGGCTATGCAATAAGCAGGTTATCCACGTAGACCAAGACCTCAATTAAGGGCAGCGACGGTGCACTCAGAAAGAGCGCAGGGTCAACTGTGCTCCGGCGGTAGCCACCCTTCTCAAGGGTGGCCGAGATCTCCAGGTTCCAGTAGCGAGGGGACTGCTTGAGCCCGTAGAGGGCTTTACACAGCCGCCAGACCTTGTTCGTGCCATCCGTGAACAATGGAGGCTGCACCATGTAGATCTCCTCATCAAGGCGTCCATGCAAGAATGCATTTTTGACGTCCATCTGTTCCAACTCCCAGTCGTGCTGGGCGACCACGCTCAAGGGAGCTCGAGCTGTGGTGTAACGTCCCACACATACAAACGTCTCATCAACATCGACGCCAGGGATCTGGGAAATTCCCTTGGCAGTGAGTCGTGCCTTGTACCTGCTGACAGTCCCATCAGGTTTCAACTTACGTCGAAGCACCCAGTGGGCTGAAACTGCCTTTCGGCCAGGGGGGAGGTCAACAAGCTCGAAGAACTTATGCTCATTCAGAGTTGTGAGCTCCTCCTGCATGGCCTTTTCCCAGAGGTCTGCATTAGCTGTCTCTCTTGCCTGGCGCACTGTAGTGGGCTCAATAGGAAGCGAGGGAAGACCACTGGCCGCAAAGCATGCGGCGACATAGCTGGCAACTGAGGCATCCAACGCACTGTGGAACTCATGAGCGACCAGTGCATAGCCCACTGCCGAGTTCAGGTGGACCACGCTCACCGCAAGACCCAGTGCATCGAGGCCAGTTGGTCTATCAGTGGAGTCAGTTGTAGTGGGAGAGACACTAGAGCGAGTGCAATGCTGAGAGGGCTGAGCAGACCGTGTGGCCGAGTGCTGTGGAAGTGGACGCAGCCTTCCCCCACGAGTGTAGGGCTCAGATACGGCCGGGAGTACATCTGTGACAGGAGGTGGGACTGTCTCACCAGAGACCACAGATGACGGGAGAATGACGGGCTGTGGAAATGACTCAGACACAGTGCTGGGAGATGACTGTACCACGGCATCAGCAGACACTGGATCGTTGAGAGGCACCGACACCGACTGAGAGGAAGAAGAAGGGGAGGACGCAGTGGAAGGATCAGAGGATGGAGGCGGAGTGCTGAGAGTATCTGAAGGGGACACATCAGGTGGGTCCGAAGTGGAAGGTGCCGTGGCAACAGGGGAAGGGTCGGCGAGAACAGAGGCTGGAAGAGAACCACCCTCCCAAGCCGATGGAGCAAGGACAAGGAAGAGGGTGGAGCGACATGGGACAAGTCTCGAGGAAAGACGTCCTCGAAAAAGAGGGCATCAGGAGACTCCACGACGCGTGTACGATCGGGGTCCCAGAAGCGCCAGGCTTTGGACATGGCGGAGACCCCAAAAAAGGTGCACAAGCGAGCACGAGGACTAAGTTTGCCGTCACGAAGATCCTCGGGAAGCCACACGGCGGTGACACAGCCCCAGACACGAGCGAGACGGAGGTCTGCACGACGACCGAACCAACGTTCAAATGGAGTCACATGGCGTGGGAGAGGACCGTGCGGGACACGGTTCTAGACCCACGTCATGTACGACATGGCTTCAAAAGAGAACAGGGGTGGAAGGTTTGAGGCAGTGAGGAGAGTGCGAACTCCACCAGCAAGCGTCCGGTTCCATCACTCAGAAATACCGTTTTGTTGGGGTGTGTGGGGAGCAGTGGTTTCGACAGTCACACCACGAGAGGACAGGAAACGAGAGGTGGGACCAATGAATTCACCGCCACGGTCACAACGAAAGACACGAAGACGACGACCACAAGCGCCTTCAGCCTGAGGAAGCCAGGACTCAAGGGTGGAGCAAATATCACTCTTTTTTTTTTAGAGCAAAGATCCAACACATGCGAGAAAAGTCATATGTGAGACAAAGTACGTAGCGTCCAACACCTCCAAGAGTGTCATGAGAGACGGGACCCATGACATCAGCGTGCAACAAGTCAAGAGGGTGAGAAGAGCAAGACTATGAGGTGTTTAATGGGGACCGATGCATCTTGTCCTGAGCACAGTCAAGACAGTCAGGGGGACAAGGAGCCGGTAACGTGGCAGTGTCAAGGCCATCAGCGGGGAGAACTCAAAGCAGGCTGATAATGGCTGCAGTATGGATGTGGCACAGGTGGCGGTGTAGCAGTTGTGCATGAGCAGGTGAGAGAGAGAGAGCGTGCGACATGCACATGGGTAGTGGTGGCAGGAGATGGTGTAAATGTAGGAACGCGGAACAAACGATCACAGTGTGTGCCTTGCAAGAGAATGCGACCAGACGTGCGGTGAGAAACAGAGGCAATGGCGTGACTAGACGAGAAGACCATGCCCTGATCGTCTAGTGTCGTGACAGAGAGCAGACTCAGCTCGAGCGATAGAACGTAGAGGACATCTGGCAAGAACAGTCCACCCCCTGGGCCAACGAAGCCTACAACACCAACCCCTTGGGCTGGGAGCACTTGGCCGGAGCCAGTGCGAGCAAAGCGGATAGAGCCAACAGGACCAAGGGAGACAAAGGATTTGCGCGACGAGGTCATGTGATGGGCGGCACCTGAATCAAGGATCCAGAAGCCACCCAACGCACGAGTAGTGGAGGGATCGCGACTCACTGCGGCAAGAGCTGCATGACGAGAGAAGTGCTGACCATAGGCTGCAAGGCAACAAGGCAAACATACAGACTGCCACTCTTCAATCCACGAGACATCGGGGGGCGGGCAGCCGAGAACATGACCGGACAAACAACCACGTAACGCTCCATTAGCAACACACGCAAGAGGCTCCGACCCAGAGCCTTCACTCTCACCTCCTTGATCATGAAGATGGCCCTGATGTACATCATGAGAAAGTGCTGTGTCTAAGTTGCGCTCGTCGTCATGAGGGTCCGGAGTGATCACCACCGCAGCGGATGGGCGATAACATGGAGACGTCCAGCTGGGTGGAGAGTAGGCACCGGATGGAGGGCCGTAGAAGATGGGCGCCCACCATACCCCGGGGGCCAACCCCAGGGGTAAGGGAGAAGAGGTGGACAAGGAGCCGTGTTGTACACGACAACGTCGGTGACAACGGGTGCCGCCCTCCTAGAAGGTGCAGATGAGGAAGGAGCAAATGAGGACGTGCGAGCGGTGCCACCAGAGCCACTCGAGGAGCGTGTCTAGTGCACACACATGGCAGAGGCCAGGCAATCGTTGTCTGGTGGTGATGGACACTTGGGTGCTGAGTGGCCGACTAAGCCGTAGTTCCAGTACGTGACAGTGCTTGGAGCGTTGTTAGAGCCCTTGGATTTGCCACGGCTGCCTTGGCTGCCCGAGTTGCCGCTGCCCTTGTCCTGGTCCCGACCATGCCCCCCCACCTTGGTTGAGTAGGGTTGTGGCCGAGGTAGAGGGAGAGGAGGAGGAGGTAGAGGAGGATGATGTGGAGGAAAGTGTAGTGGTGGCAGCAGCAGTTGCTGCACAGTGAATCCGTTTGTTTTGGAGCGCACTCCACCAATCAGTAAGGCGTTGGGAGGTGAATTCCCAAAGGGCTCCAATCCCTGTGGAGAGTCAGCAGGAACTGGCTCCGCTGCAATCCTCTCAAGCTCAGAGGCCTTTACCTCTCTGAAGATGTTAGAGAGTCAGGAATGAGGCCATTGACAATGGGGAGGACAGCAGGTAGTTGGCCAGGAGCTACCTTACCAAGATCCTTCAAGAGACAAAGGCTGCGAGCCCAGTAAGCATCCGCAGTCTCGTCTGCACGAATGGAGAGCGTGTTGAAATGCACAGTAAGGACACTCTGTGCGGCATGCCCAGTGACAGTTTTGCGGCGCTTGATGAGATCATAGGCCCCGACAGGGTTGGCAGGGGTGCGGCGTGCAGTGTCAGCATTATAGGATCCAATCTCATCAGTGAGATCAGTGGGTCTAGCGCAAATGAGAGCACGCAAAGCCCGTGCAGACTCAGAGTCAGAGGGTACAAAGGGAGGATTAGCAGTGGGATTGGGTACATGATAGTACTTCCAGAGCTGCTCACCTTGTGCCCAAGCACTGAAGCGAACTTCCCATGAAGCAAAAGACAGGTAAGGGGTGAAGTGCGGTGGCACTGAATCAAAGTCAGGTTTGCGCAGCGAGGGCTGTGCAATAGCCTTAGTTGCGGCAGCTCCAGCTGCTGAAGCAGCAGCAAGTGATTTGGAGGAAAGAGAGCCAGAGGTGGTGGAAGCGGAAGCAGAGGAGGTGGAGAATGCAGTAGCAATATCAGCAGCGCTTGACGCAGCAGGTGTAGTGCACAATACAGGTTGTAGGCGGTTAAGCACGAGATCAGCAATGTGGTGAGCAAAAGTATCCTGATCGCCCTATTCCATGCGCAGCTTTTGTTCTGCAACACGTTGTGCAGTGAGGGATGCTTGAAGGGCAGCATGCTCTTTGCGCAGTTCTCACTGCAATGCTGCATATTGGTCATCGTCGACAGGCATGATGAGTGAGAGTCACTCAAGAAACTTTTGGCAGAGTTTCCCTTGCCCCAGTGCGTGTGTGAATTAAGGAAGACTGAAGCAACAAGCTGCTGCGTGGGGCTGCAGGACAGTGTGAATGAAGGAGCATGGCCACAAGGGGAGAGAAAGAGGGTGGAAGCAGGAGAAGTGTCTAAGCAGTAGGGTGCCAAAGCTCACCAATGCTAATGCAGAAGAGCAAACAGCGGTGACAATGCAGGTGCCGCAGAAGCAGGAAGATCTGCCACTGAGGATGAAGTGGTGACGATGAGACACACAATCCCAGCGAGTGCAGCTCCTGTGAGGGTGGAGAAGGCAGCTGCTGCTGTGATCGCGGCACGGATCTGAGAACCACACGAAGAGGATGATGGAGTAGGAGACACGTGGGAAGTGGAAACCTGTATGGAGGTGACGGCGTTGGAGAGGGAAGTGGATGCTGAGGCTGCTGCTGCTGCGACTGTGCTAGCTGCTGCTGCTACCTATGTGGCAATGTTGACTGCAGCAGCGGCAAGGGGTCCCTGATCAGAGCATGTTGCTGCGTAGGCGTCAACAGCCCTGCCGGCAGTAGTACTGGCAGGAGCACGTGCAACACGCGTTGTTGCAGCAAAAGTAGAAGTGACAGCAGCATAGGAGAAAAGCCCTGCTTCCAGGGCAGTCAGGATATCAGGTACAGATGACATGGTAGCAGCCTGAGGTGTGTCAGGGGACGATGCACAACTAGAAGCAGCCCCAGCCTTCTCTGTTGGGGCTGCCATTGTAGGCGGAGCTGCAACACCTTGAGCAGTGCGCTGACTCTGCCGACGCGTTCTACGGGAGATGGGAGATCTTACCGGAGATGCAGGATGACGTTGTTCACGCGGAGGCCCCGTAGTTGGTGCGTTTTGAACGGTCGGTGAGTCGTCCGAGGCTGACTGGCAGTAGGCCGCGTACACTACAGCGTCTTCACGCGCCTCGTCTTCTGTGGGGTCGTAGTCTTCCCTGAGGTGGTATCCAGGGCTGTCACAACGGCAACAAAGGCGAGCCCACGCTGCAATATACGCCTCCTCCTCATGGCGGTCTATAAGCTCATTGAGACGTGAGCGCTCACGAGCCCCCTTTGGAGAGGTAGGGGCCACTCCGATATTCGGTGGTGCAGCCAGGGTTGCAAGCAAGGCCGCAGAGGCGGCCGATGATGCTGCTGATATCTCAGACGAGAGAAAAGAGGATTGCAGGGCAGAGAATCTGAGGACCTGCGGGGCTGTTGAGAGACGATCAGCCGTGGCAAGAGAGCCGTGAGACTGCAGTCAGGAGCACCGTAGTGCTGCTGAGATGCTGAAAACCTAGAAGCACGAAGAACAGTGCTGCAGGATTGCAGCCGAGGCCAAAGATGCGGCTGCTGTTGCTCAAGAGACAGAGGAAGAGGGCGCAAGACAGAAGGGCCTGCTGGACTCCGGAGCCGTTCGAGACACAGTAGACCGGAGGAAGAGCATCTCCCGGGATATGTGGGAGTCAGTACCTCTGTGAGACCGCCTGCTAGCAGCACTGCGTAGCTGCTCATTAAGAAGCCTGAAGCAACAAACTGCTAACCTTCAGCTGCAGGAGTGCGGCTGGCCGTTGCGAGAGTGCAGTGGTAGGGACAGCTCCGAGCAGCGAGGCAGATAGGTTCTGGTGCCAAGGGACGAGTCAGCTGCAATAGGAGGCTGTTGGACAGAAGAGCGGAGATGGGAGGCACTTGACGGGCAGAGGTGTCACGTGCATCCGCAATCGAGCAACCGTGGACGTTGCGGGCAACGGACCACAGTCCACTATGGATCGTTTGAACTGAGGTTTCTCTCCCTTCAGCTCCGATACCAGTAGGCAGTGGCAGAGTGCCGACATACCCTCACTACTGTGCTGAATCAACTATTACAGCAACCACAGTCATGGCGGAACAAGAGATTGGTGAAAAACGTGATTAGCTGAGTAGCGAGAGAGAGTACCGAGAGTAACAAGCCAGTGAACTCTTAGCCGTGGTTGACTGGGCCACCCACTCGAAGAGTTCAAAGTGGGGCCCAGTCGCCACCCCGGGGTCGAACCAAACCGGTCGGCCAAAAGGCCGCCGTGGTTTCTCACACCTCAGAGCGACTGAGTGTGTGGCCCTGCAGGATCAGTAACCCGGGCAATAACGAGAAAACAAGCATTGCATGCAAGGTGCAAGAATCACAAACCACACCGACCACGAGCGTATGTGGTGCATGCATATCTCAATGTATCTATCATGTTTTAGTCATTACATGGCTTATCACCAAATGTTTGAAGCAGTGAGATGTCAGCTCCATCAGAGATGAACATGGTCGAGCCCAACGATCTTGCACCTGGTAGAGGCGCCAGTGATGCACGGCTCCATGGCTTCTGTCATGCTCAGTCTCTTGCAGGAATGGTGTGTGTGAGAATGGAAGAAGTCAAGAGGTCACTTGCGTGTTCGAAAGACAAACTAACAACCTGGACCTCTCCTGCGGCAATGCGCTCACGTACAAAGTGGTGCTCAATGTTGATGTCTTTTGTATGTGAATGATGCATGCCATCATGCTCAGCAATTGCCTTGGTGCTCTGATTGTCGAAGCGCAACGTGATGCAATGGATGGGCACACGAAGCTGCTGCAGCAAGCGAGAAAGCCAGACACTCTCATACGTACCTGTGCCAAGGGCAACGTACTCGGCTTCACTATAGCTACGCGCAACACAACCTTGCTTACCGCTTTTCCACAAGATGGCGGTTCCACCCACGAGAAAGATGTAACCGGTGCGACTATGAGCATCTGAATCGTGGGCCCAATAACTGCCAGTGTAGCCATCAATCACCATAGAAGGTTGTGATCCGTAGCAAAGTCCCACACGCGTAGCGGACAGTGCATAGCGAACGACAAGCGGTGCAGCCTCGAGGTGCTTCTGTTGAGGTTGCTGGGAAAACTGAGCCAGGAATTTGACCGCAAAGGCCACGTCAGCTATAGTAGTGGTGGCAAGGTACATGAGAGACCCAATCACATTGAGGTAATCGGTGACATTGACCGTCTCCCCCAGCTGGGCCATGTCGAGTGACTTCAAAAGACGCTGTCCAGTTGGTGTCATGGGTGTCGACGTAGTGGGGGTGTCAGCGAGCATGGAGGAGAAACGCTCCCCCAGGCTACGAATGTAGGCAGCCTGATGGACGTGCAGTGTCCGGAGCTGACGGTCCCGCTCAAGCTCCATGCCCAGGAACACCCGAGCAGGACCTAAGTCCTTCATTTTGTAAGTGGAATGCAAAAGGTCTTTCACAGAATGAACTGCAGAGGGACTGGGTGACAAAATAAGAAGGTCATCTACGTAGACCAAGACTGCAACCAAGGGTTGCGATGGTGCACTCAGAAAGAGCGTAGGGTCAACTGTGCTCCAACAGTAGCCACCCTTCTCAAGGGTGGCCGAGATCTCCAGGTTTCAGCAGCGAGGGGATCGCTTAAGCCTGTAGAGGGCTTTACACAGCCGCCAGACCTTGTTCGTGCCATCCGTGAACCCTGGAGGCTGCACCATGTAGATCTCCTCGTCAAGGCGTCCATGGAAGAATGCATTGTTGACGCCCATCTGTTCCAACTCCCAGTCATGCTGGGCGACCAGGCTCAAGAGAGCTTGAGCTGTGGTGTAACGTCCCACAGGTGCAAATGTCTCGTCAAAATCCACGCCAGGGATGTGGGAGAATCCCTTGGCAATGAGGCGTGCTTTGTACCTTTCGACAGTACCGTCAGGCTTCAACTTACGTCAAAGTACCAAGCGAGCTGAGAGTGCCTTGCGGCCAGGGGGGAGGTCAAGAAGCTCGAAGACCTCATGCTCATTCAGGGCTGTGAGCTCCTCCTGCATAGCCTTTTCCTAGAGGTCTGCTTCAGCTGACTCCCTTGCTTGGCGCACTGTAGTGGGATCAATAGGAAGTGAGGGAAGACCGCTGGCCGCAAAGCATGTGGCGGCATAGCTGGCGACTGAAGCATCCAACACATTGTGGAACTCGTGAGCGACCAGTGCATAGCCCACTCCAGATTTGGGGTAGACCACGCCCACCGCAAGACCCAGTACATCAAGGCCAGTTGGTCCGGCGTTGGATTCAGTTGTAGTAAGAGGGACACTAGAGCGAGTGCGACGCTGAGAGGGCTGAGTAGACCGTGTGGCCGAGTGCTGTGGAAGTGGACGTAGCCGCCTCCCACAAGTGTAAGACTCCGATACGGCCAAGGGCACCTCTGTGACCGGCGGTGTGACTGTCTCACCAGAGACCATAGGTGACGGGAGAACGATGGGCTGTGCAAGCGACTCAGCCACAGAGCCGGGAGATGATTGTGCCACGGCATCAGCAGACAGTGGTAAATCGTTGAGAGGCACCGACATAGATTGAGAGGATGAAGAAAGGGAAGGCGTTGTGGAAGGGTCGGATGATGATGGAGGCAGTGTGCTGAGGAGGGTGTTAGAGAGGTACACATCAGGTGGGTCTGAAGTGGAAGGGGCCGGGACAATGGGAGAAAGGTCGGCGAGAACGGAGGCTGGAAGAGAACCATCCCCCCAAAGCCGACGGAGCGAGGACAAGGAAGAGGGTGGAGCAACATGGGACAGGTCTCGAAGAAAGACGTCCTCAAAGAAGAGGGCGTCACGAGACTCAACAACGCAGGCACGATCGGGGTCCTAGAAGTGCCAGGCTTTGGACATGGCAGAGACCCCGAGAAAGGTGCACAAGCAAGCATGAGGACTAATTTTGCTGTCACGAAGGTCCTCGAGAAGCCAAACGACAGTGACACAGCCCCAGATGCAAGCGAGGCAGAGGTCTACACGATGACCGAACCAGCGTTCGAATGGAGTGAAATGGCGTGGGAGGGGACCGTGCGGAACACGGTTCCAGACCCACGTCATGTACGACATGGCTTCAAAAGAGAAAGGGGTGGAAGGTTTGAGGCAGTGAGGAGAGTGCGAAATCCATCACCAAGTGTCCGGTTCCATCGCTCAGAAACACCGTTTTGTTGGGGTGTGTAGGGAGCAGTGGTTTGGACAGTCACACCGCAAGAGGACAGGAAGCGAGAGGTGGGACCAATGAATTCACTGCCACGGTCACAACAAAAGACATGAAGGCGACGACCACATGCGACTTCGGCCTGAGGGAGCCAGGATTCAAGAGTGGAGAAAACATCACTCTTTTTTTTAGAGCAAAGACCCAACGCATGCGAGAAAAGTCATCTGTGAGCCAAATAACGCAGCGCCCTACACCTCCAAGAGAGTCATGAGAGAGTGGAGCCATGACATCAGCATGCAACAAGTCAAGAGGATGAGAAGTGCGAGACTCTGAAGTGGTGAATGGGGACCGATGCATCTTTCCCTGAGCACAGTCAAGACAGTCAGGGGGATAGGGAGCCGGGAACATGGCAGCATCAAGGCCATCGGCGGGGAGAACACGAAGCAGGTTATCGATGGCTGCGGTATGGATATGTCACAGGCGGTGGTGCAGCAGTTGTGCATGAGCGGGTGAGAGAGAGCGCGTGACATGAACATGGGCAGCGGTTGCAAGAGACGGTGTAAATGTGGGGAAGCAGAACAGACGATCACAACGTGTGCCTTGTAAGAGAATGCGACCGGACGTACGGTGAGAGACAATGGCAATACTGCGACTGGACGAGAAGTCCATGCACTGATCGTCGAGTGTCGTAATAGAGAGCAGACTCAGCTCGAGCGATGGAACATACAGGACATCTGGCAAGAACAGTTCCCCCCTGGGCCAATGAAGCGTACAACACCAACCCCTTGAACTGGGAGCACTTGGCCAGAGCTTGTGCGAACAAAGCGGACAGAGCCAACAGGACCAAGGGAGACAAAGGAGATGCGCGACGAGGTCATGTGGTGGGTAGCACCTGAATCAAGGATCCAGAAGCCACCCGACGCACAAACAGTGGAAGGTTCACGACTCACTACAGCCAGGGCTGCATGACGAGAGAAGCGTTGACCACAGGTTGCAAGACAACGAGGCAAACACACTGACTGCCACTCTTCAATCCACAAGACATCAGGGGGCGGGCAACCGAGAACATGACCGGACGAACAACCACGTAACGCCCCGTCAGCAACACACGCAAGAGGCTCTGACGTAGAGCCTTCACTCTCACCTCCCTGATCACGAAGGTGGTGCTGATGAACATCGTGAGACAGTGCTGCGTCCAACTCGCGCTTGTCGTCATGAGGGTCCAGTGTGATGACCACCCCAGATGATGGGCGATATGATGGAGACGCCCAGCTGGATGGAGAGTAGGCACTGGATGGCAGGCCGTAGAAGATGGGCCAACTATACCTCGGGGGCCAACCCCATGGGTAAGGGAGAAGAGGTGGAGAAGCAGTGGTGTTGTACACGGTAGCGTCGGTGGCGACGGGTGTCCCCCTGCTAAAAGGAGTAGAGGAAGAAGCGGATGAGGCCGTGCAAGAGATGCCACCGGAACCACCAGAAGAGCGTGCCCAGTGAGCACGCATGGCAGAGGCAAGGCGATTGTTGTCTGGTGGTGATGGACACTTGGGTGCAGAATGGCCGACAGAGTCGCAGTTCCAGCACGTGACAGTGCTGGAGGTGGAAGGTGTTGTCAGTGCCCTTGGCCTTGCCACGGCCGCCTTGGCCGCCAGAGCCCGAGCCGCCGCTGCCCTTGCTCCGCCCACGACCATGGCCCCCGCCCCCCCCCCCCACTTTGGTTGAGAAGAGTTGTGGCCGAGGTAGAGGGAGAAGAGGATGAGGTAGAGGAGGATGATGTGGAGGGCAGTGTAGTGGTGGCCGCCGCAATTGCTGCACGGTGAATCCGTTTATTTTGAAGGGCACTCCACCAATTTGTAAGGCGTTGGGAGGTGAACACCCAAAGGGCTCCAATGCTTGGTGGAGAGTTAGCAGGCACTCACTCGGCTGCAAGCCTCTCACCTCCCTGAAGATGTCAGAGAGTTTCAGGAATGAGTCCATTAACAATGGAGAGAACAACAGGTAGTTGGCCAGGCGCCGCCTTGCCAAGATCCTTCAAGAGACGAAGGCTGGGGGCCCAGTAGGAATTTGCAGTTTCATCTGCAGGCATGGAGAGCGTGTTGAACTGTATAGTGAGGACACTCTGTGTGGCATGCCCAATGACAGTCGTGCGACGCTTCATGATAGCATAGGCGCCGACGGGGTTGGCAGGGGTGCGGCGTGTAGTGTCAGCGTTATAGGACCCTATCTCATCAGTAAGATCATCAGGTCCAGCGCGAATGAGAGCACGTACAGCCCGTGCAGACTCAGAGTCAGTGGGCACAAAGGGAAGATTAGCAGCGGGGTTGGGTACATGATAGTACTTCCAGAGCTACTCACCTTGTGCCCAAGCACTGAAGCGAACTTCCCATGAAGTGAAAGATAGGTTAGGAGTGAAGTGCGGTAGCACTGAATCAAAGTCAGGTTTGCGCAGGGAGGGCTGTGAAATAGCTTTAGCTGTGGCGGCGCCAGCTGCTGAAGCAGCAGCAAGTGAGTTGGAGGACAGAGAGCCAGAGATGTTGGAAGCGGAAGCAGTGGAGGTGGAGAATGCAGCGGCAATGTCAGCAGCGGCTGACGCAGCAGGTGTAGTGTGCAATACAGGTTGCAAGCGGTTAAGCACGAGATCAGCAATGTGGTTGGCAAAAGTATCCTGATCGCCCTGTTCCGTACGCAACGTTTCTTCTACAACACGCTGTGCAGTGAGGGCTGCTTGAAGAGCAGCACGCTCTTTGCGCAGTTCTTCCTGCAATGCTGCAAACAGGTCATCGTCGACAGGCATGGTGAGTGAGAATCACTCAAGAAAATTTTGGCAGCGTTTCCCTTGCCCCAGTGGGCGTGGGAATTAAGGAAGAATGAAGCCTGGATGAGTGAAGCTGCAGGACAGTGTGAACGAAGGAGCACGGCCACAAGAGGAGAAAAAAAGGAGGGGAGCAAGAGAGGTATCCAAGCAGCAGGGGGCTGAAGCTCACCAATGCTAACGCAGCAGGGCAAGCATTGATGGCAATGAAGATGTCACAGAAGCAGCAAGAACTGCCACTGAGGATGAGGTGGTGACGATGAGACACGCAACCCCAGCAATTGCAGCTCCTGTGAGGGTGGAGAAGGTAGCTTCTGCTGTGATCGAGACACGGATATGAGAACCAAACGATGAGGATGCTGGAGCAGAAGACACGTGGGAAGTGGAGACCTGGATGGAGGCGACGGCGCTGGAGAGGGCAGTGGCTGCTGATGCTGCTGCTGCTGTAACTGTGCTAGCTGATGCTGCTACCTGTATGGCAATGTTGACTGCAGCAGCAGCAAGGAAACCCTGGTCAGAGGCTGCTGCTGCATAGGTCTCAACAGCTCTGCCAGCAGCAGTACTGGCAGGTGCACGTGCAGCACGTGCTGTAGCAGCAAAAGTAGATGTGACAACATCACAGGAGACAAGCGTTGCTTCCAGAGCAGTCAGGATATCAGGTCCAGGTGATGCACTAGCAGCCTGAGATATGCGGGGGACGCTGCATGACTTGAGGCTGCCTCAGCTTGCTTTGTTGGGGCTGCCGTTGTAGGTGGAGCCGCTGCACCTTGAGCAGCGCGCTGAATTTGCCGACATGTTCTACGGGAAATGGGAGATCTTACCGGAGATGAGGGGTGACGTCGTTCACGTGGCGGCCCCGTAATTGGTGTGTTTTGAACGGTCGGTGAGTCGTCCGAGGCTGACTGGCAGTAGGCCGCGTACACTACAGCGTCTTCAAGCGCCTCGTCTTCTGTGGGGTCGTAGTCTTCCCCGGGGTGGTACCCAGGGCTATCACAACTGCAACGAAGATGCACCCACGCTGCAATATCCACCTCCTCCTCGTGGCGGTCAATGAGCTCGTCGAGGCGTGAGCAATCACGAACCCCCTCTGGAGAGGTAGGGACCGTTCCGGTGTTCGGTGGTGCAGCCAGGGTTGCAACTGAAGCCGCTGTGACGGCCGATGATGCTGCTTCTAGTTTAGACGAGGGAGAAGAGGATTGCAGGACAGAGAATCTGCGGAGCTGCGAAGCTATTGAGAGATGATCAGCCGTGGCAAGAGACCCGTGAGACTGCAGTCAGGAGCACTGTGGTGCTGCTGTGACGCTAAAATCCTGGAAGCACGAAGGGAAGTGCTTCAGGATGATAGGCGAGGCCACAGATGCGGCTACTTTTGCTCAAGAGATAGAGGAACAGAGAGTAGGGCAGAAGGGCCTGCTGGGCTCCGGAGCTGTTCGAGACACCGCAGACCAGAGGAAGGCACACATGCTGAGATGTGTTGGGATCAGGACCTCTGTGAGACCGCCAGCCAGTAGCACTGCTTCGCTGCTCACTATGATGCCTGAAGTAGTGAACTGCTGACCTACAGCTGCGGGGAGTGCGGCGGGCCATTGCGAGAGTGCGGTGGTAGGGACAGCACCGAGCAGCGAGGCAGCAAGATTCTTGTGCCGGGGGGCTGAGTCAGCTGTGACAGGAGCTGCTGGACTGCAGAGCGGAGACGAGATGCACTGGCGGGCAGAGGTGTCACGAGTATCCGCGAACGTGCAGCTGTGGACGTTGCAGGTGACGCACCACAGTCCACTGTGGATCACTTAAATGGAGGGTTCTATCCCTCAAGCTCTGATACCAGTAGGCAGCGGCAGAATGCCGACATGCCCTCACAACTGCGCCAACTCAACTCTCACAGCAATCACAGCGATGGTGGAGCAAGAGGTTGGTAAAAAACGTGCTTAGTTGAGTAGCGAGAGAGAGAGTGACGAGAGTCAGGAGACAGCGATCTCTTAGCCGTGGTTGACTGGGCCACCCACTCGACGAGTTCGAAGTGGGGCCCAGCCGCCACCCCGGGGTCAAACCGAACCGGTCGGCCAAAAGGCCGCTATGGTTTCTCACACCTCAGAACGACTGAGCGTGTGGCCCCGCAGGATCACCAACCCGGGAAACAACGAGACAACAAGCACAGCATGCAAGGTGCAAGAAACCACAAATCACATCGACCACGAGCATATGTGGTTCATGCATCTCTCAGTGTACCTCTCATGTTTTTGCCATCATATGGCTCATCGCCAAATGTTTGGAGCAGCAGGGTCTCACCCTCAACTGAGCTGAGCATGGTCGAGTCCACCGATCTTGAACCGGCAGAGACGCCAGTGATGCACGGCTCCATAGCTTCAGTTATGCTCAGTCACCTGCAGGAATGGTGTGTGTGTGTGAATGGAAGAAGTCAAGAGGTCACTTGCGTGTTTTACAGACAAACTAACAGGTTTTTCCCTTCACGTGACATGGCTTTGATGTTGATTACATAACATAGGAATGGATGCACAACAAGGCTGGAGAGAGAGCTCATGATAGGTTACGAATAGGGTGTATGAAGATGAAAGAAGAGTTGTGTAATGTTGTGAGGCTCTTTCTCCAGTGAAAGTCATGCAGTCCATGAGGATGGGTCTGTCCGGGCTCCTGTGTTGAGGAACCCGATAAGCAATGTTCTATGCAAGAGGGTACCTTACACATCACGGTGCTTGAAAAGGTGGAGAGTTGATGAAGAAATGCTCGAAAGTGTAGAGGATAGTGAACACAATGAGCGAGTTGGAGGAAGACCTACTCCCCTCGGATCCTGTTTTGCGTGCATCTGTGCAACACATCTCCAAGAGTATGAAAAATAGCAACAAATTATGTGCGAGGTCGAAAACAAAGCTAGTGCCAGCCTGGGAACTGTACGGGCTGCTCAGTTGTTCGAAAGAAAATATGAAAGAAGAAAAAGGTGTACCACGAAGGGCGCTACATAGTCAAGCTAAGAAACAACAATTACAGGACCATCGAGAAAATGGCCCCGATGGGGGGGGGGGGGATGGTGTTGCATCGTCAGTCGCGGTGACCTCTAGACTTGACGCCACTCACCTACAGGCACTCCATGATGTTCGACGGTTACATCAACAGTTTCTTCTGCACTTTCTTGGTTGCGCGCATCGCAATCGTAGGTCCAATCACTATCTGTGTACCTGTCAACCACGGCAGAGGGCAGCGCACGAAAGCAGAAGCCTAGATGCGGAGTGGATACGTTGTAGTACACGGCACGCAACATCACCTCGAGATGGAGGCCACATGGATATTGGGAGAATTGAGATAAGAGATTGACTGTAAATGCAATGTCGGCATGCATGGTGGTACCAAGGAACATCAAGGAACTGATGACCTAGAGGTACTTTGTGACGTCAACTGGCTCTCCCAGCCGGATAGAATCGGCTGTTTTAAGGAGCCGCTGCCCTATTGGAGTCATGGGCGTTGAGGCATAGGGAACAGTAGCCAACAGGTCGGCAAAATGCTCTCCCAGGATGCAAACGTACCCTACTTGATGCACATGCCGCACTTGCCGCTGGAGGTCATGCTCAATCTATGAAAGACGAGGACAGGACCGAGATCCCTCATCTTGTATGGAAGCTAGAGGGTAGTCTTCACAGCGTGCACAGCCTGAGGATCTGGACAGGAGATCAAGAGGTGATCGACATACACCAACATGGTAATAAGTGTGCCGACACTTTGCTCACGAAGATAGTAGGGTCGGCCCGACTGCGACAATAACCACCACTGTCAAGGGTGACAAAAAGGTTGAGGTTCCAGCAGCCCAAGGACTGCTTTAACCTATACAAAGCCTTGCAAAAGCACCACACGCAACTGGTATCATCATCAAAGGCTAGAAGGTGAGCAAGGTGGATATCCTCATCCAGGCGACCATGCAAGTAGGGATTGTTTACGCCCATTTGATGGATCTCCCCGTCATGCTACCTGGCTCTGCAGAGCCTTGGTAGTAGTGTACTTTTCCATTTGGGAAAAGGTGGAATCAAAGTCCATGATAGGCACTTGGGAGAATCCCTTAGCCGTGAGGCAGGCCTTGTAGTGCTTGACGATGCTGTTTGGCTTGCGCTTGCGCCTATACACCTAACGGGCGGAGATGGCCTTATGGCCCTTTAGAAGGTCAACCTTTTCGTAAACTCCATGTGCTTTGATTACATCACGCTCTTCATGCATGGCTTGCTCCCAGAGAGCCGCACCGTGCGCGGAGCGAGCCTGGCGGACTGTGTCTAGATCAGGTAGGAGCACTATGATGCCACAAACGGTGAGTGCAGAAGCAACAGAGGTGGGCATGTGGTGGCACCAGACTTGGCGGCTGTGAGAGTACGAAAGAAATCATCTGCGAGCAGAGTACCGACCGCTGAGTTGGGCTACCCAAGAGCAGTGGAAAGCCCAATCGTGTCAAGACCAGTGCCTGGTACATGCTGGTCTGTGACAGGGGCCGCAACCGTGACAGAGGTACGAGCAGACACAGAAAGACAGTCGGAGGACACAGACCGCAATGGACTAAGGCAACCACCAGGTACTAGACCGAACAGCTCGAGGGCAAACGAACAGGGAGCACGTAGCCGTTCCATTTCTGGAGGGACTCGCATGTGAACATGCTACAGTGGTGACATGCTTGGTGAGGAGCCATGCGATGACACAGGCGATGATGCAGGCAATGATGCACGTGGTGATATAGGTGTAGCACCAAGTGAGGATGCAGGATGGGACATGAGAAAATGGCATAGGTGCTGACACCTAAGTCGACTCAGATGCTGACACACAAGGGGTTGTAACAGAGGATGGTGCGACAACAGAGGATGGTATGGACATGGGAAATGAGGCAGACGTGGGTACGGGTGTAGAAAAATCAATAGACATGAGTAAGAGAGGTGATGGACCAGGGGGCCGCCAGGCCCATGAGGCACCACCAGCATGAGAAACTGAGGTGAGAGAAGGGACAGGATGGACAATGACACGATAGAACTTTCTCTCAAAGCAGAGATCTCACGTGACTCAATGACATGTCAAGAGTCTAGTTCCCAAAAGTGCCAAGCTTTGGACTGTGGCATGAAATAGCAAGGATTGGGCTAGGGCACCACGCAAATTCTCATAAGCTTCAATAGCTTGCAAAGAGAGATGAAAAATTACAAGCACACAGTATGAAAACCTTCTGTGGTGCATGGCAGGAGATGCATGTAGTGCAAAATATGGTAAAGGAGAATGTGTGTGAGAATGTGACATATATAATATATATATATATAGAGAGAGAGAGAGAGAGAGAGAGAGAGAGAGAGAGAGAGAGAGAGAGAGAGAGAGAGAGAGAGAGAGAGAGAGAGAGAGAGAGAGAGAGAGAGAGAGAGAGAGAGAGAGAGAGAGAGAGAGAGAGAGAGAGAGAGAGAGAGAGAGAGAGAGAGAGAGAGAGAGAGAGAGAGAGAGAGAGA